>JABUQX010005566.1:12500-20649 GCA_015478945.1 Trachelipus rathkii | reverse complement strand
TGGAGGAGCTTCGTGCAAGACAGCTGACAGGTGCGTACGCCTACATGAGGATGGTGAGAAAGGTAAGATTGAGAAACAGTAAATTGACGAAAGGGTTTTACAGAGGGAAAAGGTAAAATAATGCAAAATTATAGTCATAAAGGTTGCATTCAAGTTATTTTAGAATGTATTCTATTCCCCAGGAATAGAATATTAAGCCTAACTATATACAATTTTAGTAAGTGAAACGTCAATACCATGAAAACTTTCGAACGGATTGTGAAAGCTATCTAGGAGTAAATGGCGCTTTTCTTGCTAAAATAGAGTATATTAGGCTATATATTCTCTTACGTAGAAAGATTTTTAAAAATTGAGCCAATGGGTATCACAAATCGAAATAAAAGAATATCTCAGATGAACGGAAGCTTTGAAGGAATGACGAATCATGAGAAACGGTATGTATGGTAGAGAACGAGGATGAGATGCGTTATGTTTAATACAAAGATATACAAATAAATTAAGAAACCGCCTTAAAATATTCAATCGTGAAAGTAGGTAGGTCATACTACTGGAGAGATTGAACTTTTCGAAACCCTTTATAGGATCGTTTTTTTCTGAATCACACCAAATGACCTGCCCCCACCCTCACAATTCTTCTATGGAAATCTTCTGGTATATAAAGGTCAATACTAGCAGTAGAAAAAACTACCTAGCTCAAAAGTTTCAAATCCCATATACACAATGGGGCGGCGCTTAGCCGCCCAGCCTCCAAATATAATTTGGGGTTTATAAAACCCTGATTTTTTCTCTCCATAAGGTTCATAACTTTCGGGTTGCTACTTAGATAAAGAATAGAAATTTCAGAAGTGCGTATTAGAGGGAAAGTAATAGCTCTATTAAAGGGATATACCGAATCAAAAATACATGTCAAATTAAAAATTGAAAAAAAAAAATCCTCATTTAAGACAATGTTGAAATTATTTTCAAAAAAATCAATTTTTCTTCTTAAAGTTTAGACATTGTTTTATCATATTATTGAGACATAAAATGCTGAGCTTATTTTTTTTTAGAAAAAATTTAGTAACTATTTTTTAAGAAATCAAATTTCGGAGCTAGATCTGAGAAAATTTGAAAATTGTTTAGCAAATGGAGTAGAAATGTGGCAAAAACAAATTTAGACTTCGTAGCCCGTAGCGTGATGCAAATTACTAAAATAAATAGTATATATATATACTATATATATAATATATAATATATAATTTATATATATATATATATATAATATATATTAATATATATATAATTATATATATAATAAATATTAATATATATATATATAGTATATATATATATATATATATTATTATATATAATATAGATATACTATATATATATACAATATTATTATAATTATAAATATATATATATATAAATATATATAATATTAATTATATATACTATATATATATATAATTATATATTATATATATAATATATAATATATATATATATATCAATATATCATATAATATATTAATATAAAATATATATATATATACTTCATAATGCCTGTACTAACAGATACTATATTAATATGTGGCTATGTGAGATTTTTTATGAAATTTATTTGATTTCTATTTTATTTGTTTAAATTGAGCAAGTTTATAATTTAAAATTAGCGTATAAATTTACTGTATCAGGACCTTACGTATTTTCTGAAAATGGCCACTGAAACAACTACTTGGAAGTGGTAAGAATTACCACCAGACTGTGTTGGAAAATCGCATTTACATAAAACAAATAAAGTAGTAGCAAAGTTCTGTGACGACCCCCATACCAGCCCTTGCTAATAGAAAAATGTGCATGCCCCTACATTATTAAATACTTCTGATTATTTGTGACCAAACTACAAAACTGCTTAAGAAAATTATTAAATAAACAGGAAGTTTAAATTCACTTATTTTGAAACTGAATAAATAGTTCATAGACTTATAACAAGTAGTTAAAACTGTAAAATTTACAATTAGAACTACAAGTGCGAGAGCTTGCCCATAATAAGGAGTATTTATAGAAGTGGTTAATACCTGAAGTGCTGAGTCTGAATTTTGCTAAATCTAAGTCATATAGGGAATGGAGAAAACTTTTCTCTATGTATGAACGCGTAAGGTCTCTAACCTACTGTTTCATTATGCAATTTGCTTTATTTATTTTTACAATTTTATTATATCCGCCACTTTAATTAAAGAATAAATGATTGTTACATATACTTAATTAATGAATATAAATGTTAATAGAGCGATAATTATATGGAATGACTATATTTTGAGTTATATATAATCTACACCTTTAGATTATTTTTAGAGTATAAAACATGACGAACAATAGACACTTGAATGTCACAAATTAATAGAGCTAACAGATTAGCCTTAATGAAAATTTGAAGAGGCCACAGCAGGCTAACAATTGACACTGTAGATGAAAACTTAGGCAAAGATACAATCTTATAATGAACATAATATAAAAGTTTTGATTTTTATTCAGCATAAATCCAACAGATTAAAAACGAACCCAAAACTGTAAAATTAGTTAATCTGGAACTCTGATACTTTGAAACTTAGCTTAAAATGTATCTGAATATATTTTTACTTACATTTAGCATATTATCTTAGTTAACAACAAAAGGAATGTTAATGAACATCTAAATTGCGTGATTGTAATTATTTTGGTCCCTATAATATTATCAGCTGCACGTATCCATAAATATATTATAATATATATTAAATATATAAATATATATATATTATATATATAAATAATATATATATATATATAATATATATATATATATATATAATATATAATATTAATAATAATTATTATATAGATTATATGATATTTATATATATTAATATATATATATATGATATATATATATATATATATATATTAGTATATATGTATATATATATATATTATTATATAATATATATAATTAATATGCTTATATATATATATATATACTATATCGATATTATAATATATATAGTGTATATATATAAATATATATAGTTATTTTTATAATTATGTATTATTATTTATTATATAATATAGTCTAACACTTCGACAAATGAAAAGCGATTTCTTGGATAGTCTGCCAGAAAATTCAAGCATCATCACAGAGCGCTCAGAATTTTGAACGAAAGGTAATTAAAGAGAGAGTAGTTGTCACTAATTATTGAAGATGATGAAAAATATATGCAGAACATGTTCCGGATAAGAAAAGTAACGCCAATTAAATTATTAGAAAATAATGGACTTAGAATTCAGAGATCACACAAAAACAAAAATCTGTTACTGGAAAAAGTAAGAAGAGAGAGGAAGGAGGTATATGATACAATTAAATAAGTTATAATATAACTTTTTCCTAACTTTAAATGTTGAGGGATAAATACCTCCCAAGGAGAGGAAAAAAATAAAATACATATTCTTTTAAAAAATAACATACAATTTCCAAGCCACAACAAATAACAGGCATAAATAAAAAAGTGTTTATTGCCTTTGACGAGTGAGATATGTAACTGAATAGAATTCTTCAAAAGCATTTCAAAATTTCTTGCTTTTTATTTTGTTCTTCTGAAGCAGAGATGATGACTGGGTTTGAAGTACATGTCAGTTACAGCTTTAAAAATGGATTCTTTTTCTTAAATTTTAATTATTTTTATTGCGTTTGAAAAGCATAATATATTTCATGAGAAAGTGATGAGATGATATACTTTTTAAATAAATTTGATATTACAAATATTCTGTGTTAATCGTAAGTTAACTTTTGAAAAAGATATTAGAGACTTTTTCTATATAAAAAGTAATCCACTTTATTCATAGAATTTTATATAACTTGAAACGTTGCAAAAAATAGTTACTTGTAAATTCAAAAAATAATTCTAAATATCCATTTATTAATTCAAAAATATGATAAAAACCTGTTATCTAACCTTAAGCTGTGGAACTGATTTTTAAATGAAATACGTTGAGTCGAGCAAAGAATTTTTTTTTTATTCAACGCACCTTGTAATAACAGATTTTTTGAATATTTTTAATTTGCACAGAATTTTTGTAATATTCTGTTACATTATATTTTAAGATCCCAAATTACTGCATCGTCTAGCATTTTAAATACATTTATTTGTTATCTTACAGCATATGAAACTGTGACTTAATGGATAACGTTGAAAGAAAGCGAATGGTGTCGACCGAGCGGTCCCCCAATTCCGGGTGTTCGGATCTTAAATGTAAGAAAATTCTTTTTTCCTAGAGTGACTTTTACATACCTAACTCCAGTGGGAAAATCATTGTGGGATGGTTGGCAGCTTTCATTTTTTTTTTTTTTTTTTTTTTTTTGTATGATTTGTCAGAGATGCCGCCTAGAATTAAAACTGCAAAAAAAGATACTACCTACTTAGCGAAAATATCTAAATATTTAATGTCGTGTACTACTCCAACCTGCAGAATTAATGTTAAAAATAAGCATTGAATAAAATGTTATTACAAACCCAAGACTTAAATATAATTACCTATGAATATAGTGGGATTAGAGATAAGGTCATATCTACAATATATTAGTTCTTTTTCGTTATGTTCGAATGGACTAAGTGACATCAAAAGGGGCTATACGGACAACGGGGAATAGGCGTATTGATCGAGATCCGGTTCGCTCGCTACATATCAGATTTCATAAGCGCAATCATCCTCTCTCTAAACGGTTATTATGCTCGTGTACGCAGCCAAGTTATACGTTTCCAACTATAATAAAAGAGTCCATTTCACTTACATAAATATTTTAAATTAGTATTATTATTTATTATTCGTTTATTATTTGTTTATTCAGGAGTGTTTTTGCTACTATATATTTTATTATTATTATATTAGAGTATATCCTGTGATCATGTACTATATATAGTTATTTTAATTTGTATAATAGTATTTATATTTTTGTTTATTATCGTATGTTATCGACTTAATCTACCAATTGTCAGATAATTCATCGACTGTATATGAAACAAGACAGAAAACATTCTTGGCTCTCTTCTTATATCAAAAAATCACATAAATAATAACACGAACTTAAATTAGGACAACAATACATAATTTGGCATGTATCTGCGCAGAAAAAAAAAATAAAGAATATAAGAAATATATACAAATAAAGTGAAAGTGAGTATAAGAAATAAATGTTAACACGAAGATACATAATACACAATATAAAACAGGAAAACTAAAGAGAAGACAATAGGAGGAGTCATAATTGTCAAAAAGAATCGCTGAGGGAAGTACACAAATGGGAATAGTAGTATGAGAAACATCTCATTCAATATATGGATTATTAGTTCCCCTTAACGAAAATTATGAGTAATGACTTTTCCCCCTTTGTAAAGGAAAGTAGATAAAGTGGTAATTGTAAGTAAACAATGGAGATGTGGTTAGATCAATATAACGACAAAAACGTGAATAGTTTAAAATTTTACTATTTGTAATAAAGTGAAGGTTATAATCACACTGTGAATAACTCTGTGAGAAGGTGATCGCAGTGCGTCGTGCACTACTGCAAACTCATTTTCTAGATTATTCGACGTTAATGAGAGGAGAACAAACTACCATGTCACAAGCAAGAGCCTATCGGTAGGACAAGGCAGGCGCAGGACAGGACCTGTATGCAAAATGTAACAACTGACCAGAGGCGATATTTTTGAATAATGCGGACGTGACTGTTTCGGAGCCTCTTTTACAGAACAAATGACCCTTCAAATCGCGAGTTGAAGGAAGAGAAATTTCATAGGATTAAGAGTAAGGTTACGGCCATTAAACGACGCTTGTTGAACAAAATTTCCACTTCAAACTACAGGACAAGACATGCAAGCGTCACATGTTTGCAACAGCCGAATCGTCGTGCCAGAACTCATATCCATAAATTCTTCATTCCCTACATACAATTAGCTTCCAACATATGAACCACATTCTCCAAACTTGGATTTGATAGGTTTTCTTGTAAAGAGTGCCTCCGAACAGTCCGCCGACATTATAAAAATATTCCGCTCTGCTCGTTGTAACATTTTTGTCCGTGTCCTGCCCCTGTGCCATGTCCCTACCCATGTCTTCTTGTATGTATTTGTTTTCTATACTCGAATCAATCTAGAATGTTGCATGTGACACACTTGAGAACCTTCCAGAGTTCACAGTGTGAATCAACCTTCACTTAACAAAGATAACAATTGAAAAGTCACCGAGTTTGTTAAATTGCTCCTACCACAATTCCATAGGTTACTAAAATACCATTTACAATTACCTTCCAAAACGGGAAAAGTCGATTAGTCAAAGCTTTCGTAGGGAACTCATAACTCATATAAGTGTATTCACATACATGTTCCATTCGTTTCCTCGCGTTTTGCAATATGATCTCCTGCCAGTCCACTAACTGGAAAAGCTTTGGTATTATAGTGTATACTTATCTTGAACATATTCTAACCTCACATTACACTTATATCGAAAACAATTCTTTAATTTTCGGAATACAGCCCAAATTAGTATTGGTGCTTTAATTTTAAGGAATGGTATATGTACAGAGCAAAATGTTTTCGTTATTTATACAGTAAAGGAGAATCAGCAATTTGCTATTTAATTATAAAATATTTAAATATAATTACAAGAAATAATAATAATAATAATAATAATAATAATAATAATAATAATTAATAATAATAATAATAATAATAATAATAATAACAATAATCAATAATTAATAATACATAATAATAATTACATAATAATAATAATCTAAAAAATATTATATGGAGAGGAATTCTTTTGTATGTGAACGAAACTGGCGCTAACAGAGATAATAGCGAGGAGAGTTGGCATTTCTGAAACTGTCGAGCAGTTACTGAACCTTCTGACACGCCATTCTCCCTTTGTCCGAATCCTCTTGATGTCCTTGTGTCATTATCCGGAACACATGAAAAAAGAACAAAATATTTGATCCCTTACGAACCCATTTAGCTATATAAATAATTGTGAAAATTTTTCAATTGCTTCATTTTAAATATTCTATGCAGTTGAGTAGACAACATTAAATATTAATATTTCGCTAAGTAGATAGATTCTGTTTTGCAAGTATTTTCTAGGGCTTTTCTCGTGACCAAGAAGTCATTACAAAAAAAAAAAAAAAAAAAAAAAAAAATGAAAAGCGCAACCATCCTCTGGGCTGATTTCCTAATTAGGTATGAAAAGTCATCTTAGAAAAAAAATTTCCTTACAATTTGTAAGGTCCGCAACACCGCATTGGGGACGCCTTCGGCGACACCTCGCTTCTTCAAAGATCCATAACAGTTTTGCTTAAGGAATAAAATAAATATTTAAAAGTGCATTTTAAAGAGAATAATAGCTCTTTTGAAGAATGTACAGAATCAAAAAAATCGTGTCAAATTAAAAATTCAAAAGAATTTAATAAAGTTGTTTAAAGAAGAAAAAAATTTTTTTTTCTGACAAAAATATTTTAAAAGAAGCAAAAAGTCAGGATTAGGCTGGAAGAAATTGTTTATTTCATATTTTGGAATTAGAACAGTTTAATAAGTGACAAGAAGAAATTCTGGAAAAAAAATGAGAATTCTATGAAAATCATTCACTGTTGAAAATCTTTTCATCTGGTTTTGGAAAAATTAAATTATTAAAAAAAATTTGATACAAATTATTAAAATAAATCGATAATTATATATATAATATTTATGCTTTTTCAAGCATAAAAATAATAAAATTTCAAGAAAAAGAATCCTTTTTTACTGTAATGGGGTACTTCAAACTATGTTATATCTCTAATGAAACAAAATAAAAATATTTTTTAAATGTTCTTGAGATTCATTCAGTTCATCCTTGTCAAAGGCATAAACTTTTGTTTATTCCTGATATTATGAAGTTATATTTTAAAGAATGATTTTTTTTTTCTCTCCAAAACGTTTATGATCGACATTTTGTCAATACAAGTCTTAAACAAATTTATTCCAGAATTATTGTTAAACTTCTAGTAACAGATTTTTTTTTTTGTTGATCTTTCGAATTCTGTTCTTATTTCTAATGTTTAAATGGGGTCTCATTTTCTGGGATATTCTGACTATTATCTTCA
>JABUQX010005566.1:0-5000 GCA_015478945.1 Trachelipus rathkii | reverse complement strand
ACCTAAAGGGATTGGTGTGTAGGGACCCTAGCATTGACGTCAGAACCCTTTGGCAACGTATCAAGACGGTTTTGATCATATCCGTGAACACGTTTTGAACACTTCAAAGAGTGTGTCACTCCATGACGAGACGCATAGAAACGTGTATCGTTTCGGAAGGTCCGCATTTTGAACTCCTACTATGATTTGAACTGGGATGTTAAACTACCCTTGGTTACTATGTATGCGATAAATAAATACTAATATGACACGAGTGTTTCAGAATGTTTTAACCCTACATCAAAAGCGGGGAGTGTGGGGGTTATATGTTCTCAATTGTGCATTTACAAACCATGTTCATTAAACGTGAATTGCCCAGCACCGCGTGTTTAGTCAGATCCCAAGGTTTGGCGGTATTATTAGTATCAACATAATATATATATATATATATAATATATCATTTATATATATATATATATATATATATATATAATATATATATATTATATATATATGATATTATATTAATTAATATAAATAATAATATATATATATATATATATATTATATATACTGATTCGACCGTCGGTTGAGTGTGGACGCATGACCACCAGATCAGGAAGCGAAAACATAAGGGACAAGAAGAGTGATTGAAAGATGGATTAGTCTGAAATGATTTATTGAAGAAATGAAGGCGAGTAATTACGCAAAAAAGTGGTTAGCCAATATTTTTTGAAAGAGACGAGAGAGAGAGAGAGAGAGAGAGAGGATGAGAGAAGAGGCGAGAGAGAGAGAGAAGAGAGAGAGAGAGAGAGAGAGAGATGATGAGAGCAGAGTGAGAGCTTTTGTTTGGAGATAGCTGCAACAACTTGAAAAAAAAAAATTACGATTTTTATTTTAAAAATGTCAAAATTTTAGGCTCATGTTAATAAATCCTTACGTTTTTCTCTAACTAACTCAAAAAATTTTAGGTTAAATTTTACAGCTTAGTTTAAATTTTTAAAATGTTGTTAAAAAAAATGTACTTTACATTAAGTGTTAATATATTTAATGGAAGTTGAAGTTTTATAATGTCAACATTACATTCCTTTATAAAATAATTATATATATATTATATATTAATATATATAATATATATATATATATATATATAATTAATATAATATATATATATATATATATAATATATATATATATAATATAAATATATATATATATATATATTATATATAATATAATATATATATATATATGATGTAAAATTACTTAACGCGCCACCACGAAAACGGGAGCTCGAATTCAAAAAATTGAGTTCACCAGGTAGCCTCTATGATACAAAAATAGATTTTAGGGTCGAAATGAAAAAAAAAAAAAAAAAAAAAAAAAAAAAAATCAGTATCTCAAAAAAACTACGCATAATAGCACAGCGAAAAGGAAATAACATTTTTGGAATCCTGCGTAAAATTTGAAGTATGGAAAATGTAATTAAAGAATACCCCAAGGGTATACCGCACCGGGGAACTACGGGTTTAGGACTATTTCCCCCCTTGCCGGAGGGTCTTCGGACCCGCTCTTTGGTATTTGCGGTCGCGGGTTCCTCCGCCCCTCCCCTACGGGGTATGGAAAAACGTCCCCCCCTGTGTTTCCCCGTCGGCTCGAGCCCCCTCCATTGCCGTGTAATACCTTTTCAAAATAATATATATAATTTCGCCCCTAGAACAGGTAAAAAAAAAAAAAAAAAAAAAAAAAAAAAAAAAAAAAAAAAAAAAATTCATTTCACCCTAGAACATCTATTTATGTATCATAGGCTACCTGTGAAAATTTTTTTTGATCCGAGCACCCGTTCCGTGTGGGCGTTAAACTGTAAGCTTGTTCCTATATAGTATATATATATATATATATAATATATATATATATATATATATATAAATATATTATATATATTATATATATATATATATATATAATATATATATATCATATATATATTATATATATATATATATATATATAATATATATATTATATATTATATATATATTATATATGGGTCATGGTAATTTTTTCTTACGTTCTTTGTTGAAGTTAAAAAAAATAATGATAAAGATAAAATTATTAATAATTTACAAATCACAGTATTCAAATTTACAGTATTGTTGAAGCTCGATAATTTTTAATTCTTTTCTTTTAAATTTTTATTATATTTTAGTTTTTTTTTAAACAATTTTATTTAATGTTAACTGTTATTGTGCTAAAAAAATATGTCAGATTGTCCTTCCAATATTTTAATTATTGTTCTTTATGTTTTTTTCGTATGGTATTTAATTACATTACCTTAAAAAAAAAGAGGAATTAAATATTTGTCAACCAGTGTGTGTTAATTTCAATAACTACTTGCGGGAGGTAACATAAATCATTATTCTTAATTTGAAATTTGATTACTTTTGATTAGGTTACGTTATGTAACGTTATTATTATAGGTTAGGTTAGGTTGAGGTTAGGTTAGTTAGGTTAGGTTAGGTTAGGTTAGGTTAGTTAGTTAGTTTAGGTTAGGGTTAGGTTAGGTTGGTTAGGTTAAATAGGTATAGGTATGTACATAGTTAGATTATGGGTAGATGTAGTTATATTGCATTAGATCTTAAGAAAGTTCAATTTGTTAAAAATAAAATTTAATTATTTCACAGGTTTTGCTATGTAATCAAATATTGCATTGGTGAACAAAACATGACGGTGGGAAGTACGTGGAGTGTTTTTAAAATTATAAAACTAAAAAAACAAAAGAATGAACATAAAGATGAATGATTCATATATTTGCGATATGCGTTGAGTAAAAGAAATGAAGGAAAAATCTATTTGAAATAATTATTAAAGGATATTGCAGAATTTTAAAACCATGGAGTATCAATGTATATATATTATATATATTATATATATATAATATATATATATATATAATATATAATATATATATTTTATATATATATATATATAATATTATATATATATATATATATATAATATATATATAATCTTAATATATATATATAATATATATATATATATATATATATATTTATATATATATATATATATATATATAATATATATATATATATATATATATATATATATATATATATATAATATATATATATATATATATCTATATATATATATATATATATAAAAAAGGAATGTAATGTTGACATTATAAAACTTCAAATTCCATTAAATATATTACCATTAATATAAGTAGTTTTTTACCAAACATTTAAAAATTCTAAAAACTAGTTGGTAATAAATTTAACCTAAAATTTTATGAGTTAGAGAAAAAAGTAAGGATTTATAACATTGAGCCATATATTATAAATAATATATATATAATATATATATATATATTATAATATATATATATATAATTATATATATTATATATATATATATATTATATATATATATATTATATATAATATATACATATATATTATATATATATAATATATTATATATATATATATATATATATATATATTGTATATATATATATATATATATATATATATATATATATATATATATATATACGTGTATGTATGTTTGAAATTCTGCAATATCCTTTTATGTTATTTCAAATATATTTGTCTCAACAATTCTGAGCCGACACCCAAATAAAAGTTGTATCAATCATCTTTATGTTTATTCCTTCTTGGTTTTTTTTATTTTATATTTAAGAGAACACTCCACATACTTTCCACCGTCATGTTTTGTTCACCAATGAATATTGGATTAATTAGCACAAACCTGTGAAATAAATTAAATTTTAGTTTTTAACAAAATTGAACTTTCTATAATCTAATGCCAATGATAACTTAATCTACCCCATAATCTAACCTAAAGTAAACCTTAGCCGTAACCTTAATTTAAACTTAACCTAACTCTAACCCGTAAATCTAACGCTAACCTAACGCTAACCAACCTAACCTAACCATAAATAACCTAACTAACAACCTAATCTACCTTAACCTAATCCTAAGCCTAACCTAGAACCTAACGCTTAGACCCTAATAACCTAAAGTAACCTAACCTAACCTAACCTAACCTAAGCCTAACCTAACCTAACCTAACCTTAAGCCTAACCTAACCTAACCCTAACCAAACCTAACCAAACCTAACCTGACTTAATCATAACGTTACATAACGTAAAATAACCTAAGGTAATGAAATTTCAAATTAAAAATAATGATTTAAGTTACCTCCCGCAAGTAGTTTTTGAATTTAGCAAACACTGGTTGACAAATATTTAATTCCTCTTTGTTTTAATGTAATGTAATTAAATACCATAAAGAAACATAAATAACAATAATTAAAAGTATTGAAAACAATTTTGAAATTTTTTAACAACCAATACAGTAATAATTAATAAAATTGTTAAAAAAAACTTAAAATAATAAATAAAAATTAAAAGAAAAGAATAAAAATTTATCGAGCTTCACCAATACTGTAAATAATTGAAAACTTTTCCCTTTCATAGGGTAAATTTTACTTTCATATTAACAAAACTTCACCAAAGAAGTAAGAAAAAATTAACAAGACCCAAATTTTAAACATATAAATTAATTGCATTTGAAATCGAGTTCGAGGAGCTGCAAAATTTCAAAATCAATTCTTTTATCCTTTTTGGAATTATTTAATACAAGAAATAAAAATTATAAAATAAAAATGCAAGAAGTGAAGCTGCGGATCCCAATACAATCGTGTCATTATGAAAAAAATTGCAGTGAAGCTGCTATCCAATACAATCGTCTCATATTGAAGAAATTGTTTTTGAAAATTCTCTTCCACTGAGTAGCAAGGTTACCGAAAACCCTTTCTATACATTAATATTTCACAAATGGTTTGATGGATATACCGTAGCGTATACCATATTAATAAAAATAGTGATAATAGTGATAATTGTGATAATGTTAATTAATAATTAAGGTGAATAGTGGTGAATAGATTTGTTATAATTTGCAATAAAA
>JABUQX010005565.1:0-16125 GCA_015478945.1 Trachelipus rathkii | reverse complement strand
TAATATATAATATCATATAATATATAATAATTATCATATATATATATAATTATAAAATCAAAGTAGTAAAAAAAAATCCATAGATATATATATACCATAAAAAAATTAATATTAATTATAGAATTAGAAGCACCAATCAAATCAAACGAAAATAAAATTAAAAATAAAGAAATTGCTAGAAATATGGGCGGGAAATAATATCTAACAATTTCACAGATTTTTAATTCGTAGAATTTCATCGGGTCTACAGAGGACATTAATGCATAGAGATTGATCTTTTATCTTACCTCCTTGAGAGAGAGAGAGACGAGAGAGAGAGAGCAGAGGAGAGAGAAGAATGAGAGAGAGAGAGAGAGAGAGAGAGAGAGAGAGACGAGGAGAGCAGATGAGAGAGAGAGAGAAGAGAGAGAGAGGAATGTAGACCGAGAGAGAGAGAAAGAGAGAGAAAACTGTATAGATAGAGAGAGAATGTAGAGGAAGAGAATGTAGAGAGAGAGAGAGAGAGAGAGAGAGAGAGAGAGAGAGAGAGAGAGAGAGAGAGAGAGAGAGAGAGAGAGAGAGAGAGAGAGAGAGAGAGAGAGAGGAATAAGAATATCAATGTGTGTTCCTCTCCTTTTCTCTTTGAGAGAGTGAGAAATTAAGAAAAGGAGACAATGAGAATGAGATGGGGAAAGCATTATATGCAAGAGGGAAGAGATATTAGAGTGAGAGATGCATATGGCAAGAACAATGAATAGAGATGAATGAGCAGCAAGAGGAGTGAAAGAAAATATTTAGGCAAAAAATGACTTGAATTCGGGTTGAGCTTTTTACTGAATTAACGCTAGAATGAGTTATATAACTGAATAATGTTAGTTCTTTGATTTTTGTTTAGACAAAATAAATCAAGGCTGAAAAGTTAGTTATAAAAAGAACATGAAAAGACAAAATATAGAAACAAACATTTCACTAACAACATTACCTACATCGGAGAATCAGTGGATTGGAAAAGAAGAAAATATCAACATACATATGATATGAATATTGACAATGCAAACTCAGCTCTGGAACACCACAGACGTATTTTTAATCATCATATCAACATTAATAATAGGTACGAAAACTCACTGTAAGGTTTCATTTTTATTAGTATAGCGTCTTTGAATTTTTAAATTCAAAGTAACATTGTAGTGAATAACTATACTATACTAACTCACAACCTATACCACGATATAATATAATAATATAATAAAACATAAAATATAATATACAATTACTTAATTTTATATAGGTTTCATAAAATTAAGGACCTATTATATCCTCATAAAAGCACTATTTCTAGCTCCACACTACGGATAGGAGGGGCGGGCAAATATAGTACGTACCAGTAGTAGGAATAACACCTCAGACAACCCTAAAATGGCGTAGCGGCCTAAATCGATTTCGAAATCGAAAAAATGATCCCTACGGAAATCGATTTGTACCAAACGACGAGAGAGACATAATACACAATAATCACAACACCAGGTTAACGTGATCCGTGCGCACCCCCGTAAGGAGAGCGCCCGCCTGCCCTCCTAAAAATTGAGAGATGATGGCGTAGACAAAGGTTGAAAAATGTTTGAGCAAGATATAGGATAGTAGATGATGCGCAGAGTCCACGGGATTGCGGATTATGTGTATATTTCAAGTATACGATACTCGTGCTTGCATGGTGGCGGTCGCACCGAGTTATTGTAGAGAGAGCATGGATAATTTCAAATTAAATAGATGTCACAGAATGCATAAAGAGAACTGAGAGAAGATAGTGTCAAATAAGCGGTTAATAGGTACAGCCCAAATAGGCTATTGTGCCTTAATGTACCGCTTACACCCCTTCGGGTACTACCGAGATGGGTCTTCCTCCGCCTATATACTTCTCTTGAGGTGCTGATCCCAATTAGTTGGGGTTGTCGCCCATCCGAAACATTTGTTCAGACTTATATGTTTATGTAAATAGATTTTGAGAGATATAATGTTGAATTATATGAAGTATGAGCGAATTTTCTTGAAACGCTATTTTATGTATAAAATCATGTAAAAGTATCTACCTTAAATGTATAAGTCCCGAACAGTGAGTAAGCTCTAAACTGATACATCACTGCGTTCAATATAGGACATCAAATCATGAGTAAAGTATTGAATAAATATCATCAAGTTAGTTTCTTTGTAGGTATAGGTGTAATAGGGAGTAGGAATTACTCTTTTGTGTAATGCTTAGTGTATATAGATTAATCTTTCTACTGATTATTCATAGCAGTTGTACTTTGTTTTTAAATATGTTTTAAATCTGATTTACTACTTAAAGGTATGTAAATTGTATTCTTAGTTTAGGTGATATTTTAATAGTTTTACAGATGCTAAAAATACTTTGTTAGTATTATATAACTACTTACTTAAAACTTTACATAACTTAACTACTACTTAAACTACTACTACTACTACTACTTAACTTATTACTTACTTACTAACTTACTTACTTACTACTACACTTACTACTACTACTACTAACTTACTTAACTAACTATAACTTCCAGTCAACACCATAATAAATAATAATATAATATTAATAATAATATTTAAATAAAAGAAATGAAATGATAATATAATATATAATAATAAATGAGAATAATTAAAAATAATAATGAAATAAATAAGTAATGAATAATAATAAATGGTATTATGAACTGACGTAAGCTAGTGAGCAAAATCGCCTCGTGTTGAATATGTTACGGTGTGTTTTGAGCCAAAAACCGTACAATGTTGATTTCACTCTGTTATTAGTAAATGTCTTGAATTATCGTTTATATAAATTCACTTTTGTTATTGATCCGACCACACAGTTTATTACATGCTTAATGTATAGTAAAGCTGACATTATGCTTAATGATCTGATAGCCATGCTTTTTAGTTAGTCAACGTAATTATTCCCATGTAATCGTATAGCGGTATGATAATACCGTTTGATGCGCCTGTAATTGCAATAAGATACTCAGGGGAACATTATACATTTTTATGACTAGTTTATGATAGAGTGCGAGAGAATTTATTCCTAATGTCCAACAAGTATTTTGGTTTCTTGAATTTATTCATATCAATATGTACTGTTTATATTTGATATATGCAAGACACTTTTGTATTCTATTAATGTAGTATTCTGAATTCATACTATGCAATGATATAGCTGGCTATTCTTTTGAATAGTTTGGACAAATTTGTTAAGGTAAATATTTTTGTCATAAGATTAAAACTGCAATTTATATCTAGCTGATGATATTTATTAAAAAAGTCATTGTATATAAGTTCGGTAACTTTATTCATAGTACATAAAGTTAATGTCCTAATTATTCGATAGTCCAAATGTTAAGTATCTATATGTTGTAATTCACCCTTGTATAGTGTTAATAGATATGCTTTAGGTTTTAATTTTTAATTTTCTGTTGACGTTTTTGTTAAAATATTACATGTCAATATGTAGTGAAGCCAGCCACTCTAGATTAGAGCCACATCCCATATTTTCAAAAACTAACCATAGCTACAGGAAAAAGGATACATTGCTAGTAATCCTGGTCAAGTTTATATTAGTCCGTAGGATAAGGTAGAAAAAAGCAAAAAATAAATAAAAATTACAATAGATTTAATTATTAAAATAATTAGAAATCTATATATCTCGTATAAACTACAATAAGCTACAGGGAAAAGAAATACATTTTTGGAATCCTTGTAAATTTTAATTCGGAAAATGTAAAAAAATAAACAAAATTGGCTATTTTTTTTTGGGGGGGGGAAAGCTGGGACATAGTATATATTATTATAATATATATCAATATATTAATTGTAAAGGTATTACACGTACTATTGTTAGGTGTGGGAATTTGTTAATAATACAACGTAGGGGAGGGGCGGAGGAATCCCCGCGACAACCAAAAATACCAGAGCGGGGGTTCCGGAGACCCTCCACCGAGGGGGGGAATTAGTCCTCCCCCGTAGTTCCCGGGAAGGCCGAGAGACCCCTCCTGCCATCGTGGCGGTATACCCTTGGGGTATTCTTTAGTTAAAAAAAAAACAAAAATTTAATAGAAAAGTCTATTTATTTTAACCGGTAACGTGTTAAAGGTCTCTAAATATGCCTTTCCTAATCATAATTACTACTAATTATTAAAATAATTTTTTTTATTGTTTTTTTTTACAATTTCCTAACTAAATTACCAGGATTCCAAAAAATGTATCCTTTTCGCTGTAGTCATATATCATAAGTATTTTTAAAATGGTTATATATATCTATATATATATATATATATATATATATATATATATATTAATATAATATATATATTATATATATATAATTATAAAATATATATATAAAGTATATGAGATATATTATTATACTTATTATAACGATGATATTTATTTATATATAAATTAATATCTATATATATATATATACAATATTCTATATATACTAAAAAACGTATATATATAATATATAAACTAACATTAGATAATCATATTATATATACACTATATATATATTATTTATATAATATATATATGAATATCGTATATATATATATAAATATGACATGTTATTCGATATATCATATTGACATTATTCCAGCAAATAAAATTAGACGCACCATTGCCAGGTAATGTATTTTCTTTCCCGGTTGCCTAGGCTGCTACAGTTTTTTTGAGATATGGATTGCTGTATAGTCTCTTTCCTTAAGATGGCTGACGAAATTGAATATTAACACAACTGATCCCTGTTAGAGAAATGAATAAGTTCGTAAGACCTCACTTCACTACTAAGCAGTTAACTGACGATGAATGTGTTAGAAACGTGAACATAGGGTTTTTAATAAATTATTTGCTATTATTATTGTTAGGGTTTGCCCGAGAATTTTGCAAATGTCTACGTTTATTCATAGTTCATTTGTATGAGTGCCACTTTGATGAAGGTAGTGTCAATTCATTGTTCAAGATGCTGGTATCTTTGATTGATTGGTCACTTTGTTAAGGTGATTTTGTTAGATAATATTGCTTTAGCTGTTGCTGATAATGTTGGAAAAGTGGGGATACATGGAGTTTTTGTACTGCTTATACTGTTAGCTCATATTATCTTACTAACTTTTGATTTAAGAAGGAGAACTTCTTGTGGAGTGATAGGCAGAATTATTATCATTTTACAATAGAGGTATGTTAAGTAGTTTGGTCTTTGTACATCTATACATTTCATTAGTTCAGCGTTTAGACTTATGAATATAAGCTCTTTATTTGTATCGTGAAATACTTTTTGTCTAACTTTAATATATGTCGTTGGTCATGTGAATGTATAAATGAGGTAGGAATATCTAGAATCACAATGTTTGATATAATATTACCTTAGGTTAAGGTAAAAATACCACCATGATATGTTACAGATACGTGTGAAAAAGAGTGAGCAGGTTTGCGTTCTGTATAGCAATTGTTATTTACTTACTGTTGTTTTTTGTTTATTGTTATGTGATATTTGATTAATGGTGATAGTTTATTCGAGCGTAAGATATGTTTACAGTTTGTCGTTGGTCTGTATGATAACTTAGTTCAGGTTATAAAATGTTAGCTTTATTGATGCTAAAACTTTGCTTTGTTAGCATATATTTATTCGTTTGGTTCATATTATTAATAACTACTTCATTTTTATATTATGTTTATTCAAAAAATGATACATTGAAATCTGACTTGGATATAAATAATAGATCATATAATTGATCATACATTAGTTCAATCGAGAAGGCGATGGGTGGGGATAAGGGAGTAGGAGGAGGACCTAGAGTGGGTTGATTTAACTGAGATTTATTTGATTACCAGCTTAAAATCCAGTAACACCTATTACCACTACTTTACTTATGATATTTATTCAAGAACTATATTTTTTATGTAAATTTTGGTATAAAACTTAGTTAGCTTAGCATTATTTGTTGGGGAACTTATGATAGTTAGTAAAAAGGGTTAAGAATGAATTTTTTGTTAAATATTACTATTGTTTAATGTAAAAAATCTTTGTTACGTTAACATATATTCGATTGGTCAGTTATGATAATTAGGCAGGGTTATGATAACTTTTTTTTAAATATTACCATGTTAATGTACAATTAACATTGATATGCTAGAGTAATTGCTTGAAAAAGGTGTGAATAGGTTACGTTTTTGTATGCTGAGATAGTTACTTTACTATTGTTAAGAAAGGAACTTTGTTAATGTTAGAAATTTTATTTGTGCGTAAGGTGTGTTCAGTTTTTGTCGTTGATATATTGGTTATTCTTAGCTTTCAGGTTATGCTATGTCAGCTTTACTTACTGTGAAAAACTTTGTTACCACGTTACATATATTCGTTGGTTAGTATATAAAGAACATTTTTATGCTATGTTTAATCCAATATGACACTCGAACCCTGGCAGGGTCCGATTGTTTTTATTTACTAATTTTTTTTTTTTTTTAAAATCTAAGAATTGAAATGTTTACAAATCTTCCTGATAAAGCGACGTAAAGCCAAATAGCGCGCAAACAACTAAAAAGAAAGAACAATTCAGATAATATTGCAAGATAAATTCGTCATATCTATTCAGTTTATGATCCCTCGAGTAAGATTATTAAGCATTTCAGCTGCCTTTCACACCCCCTATAAATAATCAACACACCCATCAAAAAACGAGAAAGGCAAAAATCAAATCGTTTACGACTTTGCTCATTCCTTCGCACTCCTCTGCTGGGTCAAACATAGACTGCGCCACGCTGATCATCAAATTCTACGATCCACACTTTTTATATTAATTCCTTTCCTTGCCCCACCCACACCCCACCCTTCACCCATCACTTGCAGTTGACGCATTACATCAACTGCCACCCAATTACTCAGATTGTACAATTACGGATTTAATTTTTTTCCTCTCCATCTCCTCTCTCTCTCTCTCTCTCTTCTCTCTCTAAATATATAATATTAAATTATATATATGAATATATATCTTATATATATATATAATACACGGCATTCTGTGTATGTCACCCACAACAACAAAAAGTAAAACTTCCTATTTATTGAATAACAGATATATTAAGATACTTAAATAAGTATATATAATAAATACTGCTAAAGATTAAAAAAATAAATACGAGGATGTAATCCAAAGCTATATTAATTAAATTTAAAAAATTCTGAGATTTTCTTTATTGAGATTTTAATTGCTTCCCCGTTCTATTTTAATAAAAATAATTAATATAACTTTCATTGATTGTTAGAAGAATAGTTTACATGTTTAATGTAGAGTTTTGGAGTATTAATAATTATGGAGAAATTTAATATCAAAAGTCACATACTCTGGTTATGAAGATATCAATCCATTTTTTTTTTTTTAATATATATAAGATATGATAGAGTGAGTTTTGATTGAAGTAATGTCAGTTATGGAAGCCTCAATGGGGTCTTCCTTGTTCTGACTTCTAGTAATAGTTGTATCTTCCTTGCTGCAAATACTAATAGTAGTAATGGATTCAATAATTTCCTCTGTTTCACTCTCAGTGACATCAGAAGATGAATCCATTTCTAGGTTGTCACAGAGCCACATTGTGCTCTAGTGAATTGCAACAAAAACAAGGTTTTGCAACTAAACACTGATCTTGTGTGGTTGGAAGCAAAACATTGCAAATAATAGTTGTGGTTTAATCAGTTAACACTCAAAATCGTAATGCTTTTTAAAACAAAAGAAACAAATGAAGTAAACCCACCTAGTCTCTTGCCTAAAACAATTCCCTCATTATTTTCAATATAAACATAATATCAATTTATACATAACATTTCGGTACATCCATCGCCAAAGGTAGTTAGCAAGGTAGTTAAGAAGGAATGCCTCTTACCCCCCGCCCGCCAATTTACCGCTATCAAAAGCGCCAGAAAGTTCGTTTTAAAGGCATAGCGAAACTGCTGGAGATAAAGTATTATACTTAACAGCTACATGATTTGTTGTCAGAGTTACCGGTACGAGGGAAAATGGTTGAATTATAAACTGAAGAATGAATATGTGGTGAATGGCATAAGTCAGGAGTGTTTTACGTTGTTTTAAGGATTGGTTAGGGCGATCCGGAATTTATGTAGACTCCCTAAACAACTATTCCAGATCTTTAAGAGTATTGAATGATTTATCCTCCTTCTTATCTGTATCTAGTATGGGAGTGAGTCCAACCATTCAGTGTTGTGTATTGTTGAAATTACCTATGTAGAGGATGTCCCGCCAATTGGATGAAGAAAGATGTACAGTCCTTGTGGAAGAATGTAAGTATTATTACAGCAAAAACTGGAACAACCTGTTTCCATTAGGAGAAAAGTAGCAGAAACATAAGATAATGCTAGCTGAAGAAAGACAGATTTTCAGCCATAAAACATCGAAAGACATGCTGCATGAGTGTTTTTGTTCGTATAGCAGCAGACCCCACCATTCAGTCAGAAACTGTAAATAAATTAATAGTTAGAGATATTTTAGTGTTAAGTAGAGATGGACCCCTGGCTAGCTGGTCTCAGAAAAAAGTATAAATTATTTGTCTAAACAAAAATTAAAATTTTAGAAGAGAGCTAGTGAGTGTGTGGATTTCCAACAGAATTACCAAATTTAGCACGTTTGAGAACCGAGGATATTGGCATACGTGAATAGAAACCCACTTTTACAAACCCTCCCCTCCCCGGTAACATTTCCCCTTAACCTCGCGCATTCTCTAAACTCAGTAAACACAATTGGATACAAACCCGTCCCACTCAAGTAAAGATAATAAATAAAGAAACAAATCAAATTAATTATTAACAAACGAGTAAGGGTTTAAACACAGGTTAAAAGGAAAAAATATAATATTATAATTTGTGGGAGTATCAAAATTCAGAAAAAAATTAAAGTCAAAGTAACCTAGTTGCTAAATAAAATAAATTAAAGAAATAAAAAAAAGGAAAAGTAATGTAAACCTACGCCAAAAAACTATTTCAATGCTAATATATTACATGAAAAACGTATAAGTTCAATAATAAATGTAATATACTTAATCCGTAAAGTGTATCGATGCTGAAGCTGAGATAAAGTGGACAACATAAAAAAATGGGGAGAAAAAAAAAAAGGAAAAATATAAAACAACTGAAATTAGAATTTTACAATTAAATTTAGAAAAAAGAGAAATAAATAAAAACAAGAGAGGCAGCTACTCAATATACCTAATAAACACACACACTACACACATTTGTTCACATCACCACACACACACAACAACACACATCCAACACACACACAAAGCAAATTTTAAATGCACACAACACACACAACACACACCATCATAAATTGGAATAAAATATAAAGGATTGCAACCTGTACTGAAACATCCTCTAAACCTCATTTTATTAAGATTATTTATTTATTATTATTAGATGAATGAAATCTTAGATTATCTTTATTATTATTATTATTATTATTAATTATGTATAATGATATTTTTAATTAATTATTATTAAATTATTAATTATTATTATTATTATTATTAATTAATATTATATTTATTATTATTGATTATTATTGTTAATTGTTATTATGGCACTTCGCTTAATCATTAAGTTATTACTCTAGAATTATTAATCGAGAAATATTATTAATTTATTATTATTGTTATTATTATTATTAATTTATTATTAACTTCTTATTTATTTATATTAATTATATAATATTTTCATTATAATATTATTAAATTGATTGTAATTGTAATTGCTGTAATTGTAATTGTAATTATAATATATAATTATATTATTAATATTGATTATTATTTATTATTATTATTATGATTTATTTGCTTATTCATAATGATTTATTATTATTTATTGTAATATTTATTATGTTCATTCAATTATTTAATTTTTTATTATTAGGTTTATAATTATTATTATAATTTTAATTATAGATTAATATTATTAATTATAACTTATTATTTATTATTTTTATTATTATTGATTTATTATTTATTATTTATTATTATTAATTATTATTGATTATTATTATTATTATTATTATTATTATATTATATTATTAATTATAATTATTATTATATTATTATTACTGAATTTTTTTTCCTAATTTACTTTAATTTAAATTTTAACATTTATGTTTAATTTTAATAGTACTTTCAAATCAATGTAATTTTATGTTTAATTTTTAATTCTTAATTTTAAATGTAATAATACACTTAATTATTACAAACATTTACACCTGATTTATACTTATAATTATACTATATATTTTTTATCAAGACAAACATAATTATAATAATAATTATTATTATATTAATAAATAATGATTAATTATTTATTATATATTTTATTTATATAATATTATTATTATAATAATTAATTATTATTATTATTATTTCATTTTTATTATTATTTATCTCTATTAGATTTTATTATTATTATTATTATTATTATTATATATTGTATTCATTATATTGATTATTATATTAATAAGTAATATTAATATATATGTCCCTATTATTAATGTTAGAAAGCACCTTTATTATATTACTTCTAGATTATTTATCAATTTTTATTTTAATTCTGTATTTTTTATTTATTATTAGAGGAATTATTTTTATTAAATATTATTATATAATTTTTTATTACTATTAATTATTGATTATTATTTTATTATTATTATTATTAAGTAATTGGATTTATTATTATTATTATTATTAATTATTTTAATTTGATTAATTACAAATACTTATATTACCACTACGAGACTAAGCTTAAGAGAAAGTATCTGTGCAGTATCAAGTGTGCGATCACGAGGAAATTCAATCTACTATTACTTAATCACACTACAGTTGAAATACATTCATTACTAAAATATTTTCACATATCACATAATTTTTATTAAATTACTTATGTGATGAATATTACATTAAAATGTTAAATTCGCTTACTTAAAATCATATTGCACATCAATTACTTTCAATTGAAATTACATTATTGCCTTACATTCGGGTCAACATTAATATTAGTTATTATTTACATAATTTGTATAAGAATTATAACTCAATATTCACTAAACTCGGTAGAAATTTCTTTTTACCATCCTAAACTCCTATTGCATACTATATTTCATTTTTTTAAAGTGAGCAACTGCATTTCAATGATATTTGGCAAAAGTTTTTTTGCAAAAGTTACAACTAACTTTTTTACACTAATATTTACTTTTAAAATATCACTTTATCATTTCAATTAGTAAATACGATATATGACTATCATTATTTTTAATGAACTAACTTTATGAATAGGTTACACTTATCATATTATTTCTGTATTCTGTTCTTTTATACTTTAAAGAATTGATTGAATTAAATTTATTTGAGCGCTTTTTACAGTTTTGTCCATTACACTATAGTTACTTAAAATCCATACTATGCGACACTATTTTTAAGTTTATTAAAGTGAGTATGTTCAAAAAATTATTCTAAGAATGTAACGACTATTTTAAAAACATTTCAATTATACATACCCAGATGACTTTAGATCGCAATCTTGAATATTTGTAGTCTTCGTTTGTTATACCTTCATTATTTAAAATATTTTTGTTTTATCTTATTTACATTATGCAAATCGTAATTCTCCGCAGAATCTGTAACATTAACATCTACAGATGTGTATACTGGGCTGAAACAGAAAGCTTGTCTGAATATCTTTTATTATTCGTACAAGTGTCGGCTGCATCGATATTTTTATTTACATTCAATAACATTACATTACATTACTTTAAAGACTTAATTCATTACCCTCCATTACATTACACTACATTGAAGATTATTATGATTCAATTGCATTTAATAACATTACATTACTTTAAAGACTTGTTTCATTACCCTCCATTACATTACAATACATTAAAGAACATTATGATTCAATTGCATTTAATAACATTACATTACATTACTTTAAAAACTTGTTTCATTACCCTCCATTGCATTATATTACATTACATTACATTACATTACAATACATTACATTACATTACATTACATTACATTACATTACAGACAATGATGATTAAATTACAGTCAATAACATTACATTACATTAATTTAAGGACTTATTTCATTACTCTCCATTACCTTTTATTAAAGACTATCATGTTTCAATTACATTCAATAACATTACATTGCATTACTTTAAAGACCGATTACATATTTAACTGCCACCCTTAAAAAATCATCTCGAAATTTTAACATTCCTCAACGAGCGAAATTGTAAAATAAAAAATGTTTAAAAGATAAAATAATATATTATAAAATTTAAAAATAAAAGAAAATGTTAATATCTAAAATTAGATAAATTAATATAAACTAATGGAAAAAATTTAAATTTTTTTTCAAACAAAAAATTTTTTTTTTTTTTAAATGAATTGTTTTTTTTTTAAATGAAAGCAAAATAGTTTTTAATTTTCAGCAACGTTAAAAAAATTTAAAAAGGTTGAATTTATTATTATTATTATTATTATTATTATTATTATTATTATTATTATTATTATTATTATTATTATTATTATTATTATTATTATTATTATTATTATTTATATTCACTCACTTATTATTATTAGATTTATATATTATTTCATGTTAATATCACGAAATTGGTTATTATTTTTTTTATTATTATTATTATTATTTTTATATTATTATTATATTATTATTAATTAATTATGTATTATTGAATTATTATTATTATTATATTTATGAATTATTATTATTATTTATTATTATTATTATTTTTTATTTATTATTATTTTTAAAATTATTATCTATGATATATTATCTTCATTATTATTGTTTTATTTTAGTCTTCTATGTTCTGATTCTAATCATTAGCTCTTATTATTTAAGATATTATATTTATTATATTATTGATTCATTATTGTTTATGTTATTATTAATGTATTATTATTATTATTATTATTATTATATTATTATTAATTATTAATGTATTATTATCATTATCCAAATTATTGTATTTTATTATTATTATTATTATTATTATTATTAATTAAATTATTATTATTATTATTATTCACTCTTTATTCAATTATTATTATTAATTATTTATTATTATTATTATTATTATTATTATTATATTATATTATTTTATTTAATTATTATTATTATATATTATTATTATTATCTCAATTAGTCATTATTATTATTATAATTATTATTATTATTATTATTATTATTATTTTAGTTAATTATTTTGGTTATTATTGTTATTATTGTTATTATTAATTATTGTTATTTAATTTATTATTAATTATTATTATTATTATATTATTATTAATTATTATCACTCATTATCATTATATTATTATATTATTATTATTAATTATTATTATTTTATCCTAATTTTTCCTTATTAATCTATTATTTATTATTATTATTATTTTTTTTTATTATTATAATTATTATTGATTATATTATTATTATTATTATTATTATTATTATTATTATGTATTATTATTATTATCTAGTTATGACATTATTATTATCTATTATTATTGATATATTATAATTATTTATTATTATCCTTTAATTCCTCTTAGTTATTATTTTACTCCATACTATTCATTATTATTATTATTATTATTATGATTATTTTATTATTATTATTATTAATTATTAGTATTATTATTATTATTATTATTATTATTATTATTATTATTATTATTATTAATTATTGGTTATTATTATTATTGTTGTTGTTGTTAATTAAATTATTATCCATTATTATTATAATTATTATTGTTTATTATTGTTATTTCAAATTATTAATCTGGGCTCAAAGGAACGAAAACGTCCCCCTAGTAGCCCTTTCTCATCTATATATTTATTTCCTTTGTATTAATATTAATATGTAAGCATAACTATGTACTTAATAGAGAGAATAAAATATTTTTGGATTTGATTTTATTTGATTATTATTAATTATTATTATTTTTTATTATTATTAATTATTATTATTATTATTATTATTATTATTATTATTATTATTATTATTATTATTATTATTATTATTAATTATTTTATTATTTTATTATTAAATTATTATTTTATATTTATTATTTTTACAATTTTTTATCTTTCATTTATTATGATATTGTACTATTTTAATCGTTGGATCCTCGTTCCTGATTTTCTCTTTTCTTTTCAATACCCTGTCACCTAATTAAACCTTTTTTAAACCGCAAGTCCCTTCAAGCAAAATTCTCATGTGAAATGACTACATAAATTATTAATTATTATATTATTATTCATTATTTATTATTATTTATTATTATTATTATTATTATTATTATTATTTTCATTATTATTATTATTATTACTGTTATTATTATTATTAAATGTATGATTTTGATGCTTTTTCAAGCTCCTGAAAGTATTTATTTCAACAGAAGAAATTTTCTTTAAAATTGTTCTTGATAAAAATAAAACAATTGAGGATTTAAAGTATTATAGTTCCTAGTCGTTGTGCTGGCCAGTACACGTGGACATTTTCAAGGAATACATTTATTTTTTAATTTTTTACAATTTTGATAAAATTAACTTGTCGTGTCAAACTATTGAATAACTAAACAATTAATAAAATTACATAATTAATAATTAATACAAGTTAGAGAAGTTTAACTTAACATTGACTTTTTTGTCATTTAAAGAAGTTCAAAAATTGGACATTCGTTATATTTTTACATGTTATCATTGGTTTATGTGTTCCTTAAGCAACGGCAACGATTCCTAGCTCATGCATAAACATCATTTTTCTTGTTATGATGGAGAAACCCTCTTTTATGCTGCTGTTATCGGGATTATTGTGGTGTTCTTCTTTAAAATGTTGAAGAATGATCTCTCGGCTCGGGTTATAGACTTTATGTTGTGACATTCTCATGTTGTAGGCATTCGTTTGTGTATCCGATATAAGAGGCATTACATCCACTTTCAGAATATTGAAATCTGTACACAACGTTACTATGTCCCACCATCTCGAAAAGCGCTTCCACGAGCTACGAGAAGCACGAGCTCAAGTTAAATGGACTATAGTAACGAATCTTAATATAAGGCTCCTTCCTAGATCTTTTGCTTTAATATGCTCTTTTAACATTTAATTTTAATTGTGTTTTCTCTCTTCCTTAACCGTGCTTTTTTCTGACATGGTATTTTCAGAGTTTATAATATACGACGAGCTTTATCGCTTCGATTTCTCATTCACGTATTGTAAATAATATTTAATAAGTGTTCTTTATAGTTTTCTATATAATATACTGGGTGAGGAAGCTATATGTTTATTAGATTCTGCGTTATTCTTTTAATTTTCTAATAGCATGTTTAATAAGACCTACTATCCTCTATCTTAAATGCGCTCGGTGACCCTATAAAGTCTTTATGGTATCAATTGTTGTAGTTTTAAAGAGGAGTGAAGAGTCGCATATTCACATTAACTCTTTGTTTAACTTAAGTAAATAAGTTCCTCTTTAATTATTAAATAATAATATCTAAGAAATTAATGTAGTTTTTTTTTGTTCTTTCAAAAGTAAATTTTAACCCTGAGATCTTCTATTTTGGATTTGAACTCTGAATAATGTTCTGGATCGTTAAATATTAGAAAGGTGTCGTCTACGGTAGCGAAATGCAATAAGAAAGGATTGAAAGGGGCGTTTTTCATTAAAAATTTTTGTTTTGTCTACTGATGACATGTAGATTAATCAGGCGAAAGTTGGTCGAAGAGTGTTGATTCTCATAGATACGCCTTTTTTTGATATATATGTATTTAGAGAGAAGTCTGAAGGTGTTTTCGTGGGTAACATATTATGAAACCTTCTCAGAATGTCTATATTGTTATGTATGAGGGTGCGTTGTAAAGTGTCTGGGTAATTAAAGGCTATATTAGTGTTAAATAGTTTATTGGTGCTGTATCTAATATTAGAAATGGAATGTGAAAAAGGGATAATGATGGTGGATGTAGGATAACTATATGGTGTTGGTGATATGTTATTATAATGATGGGTTTTT
>JABUQX010005564.1:0-22500 GCA_015478945.1 Trachelipus rathkii | reverse complement strand
AATATTAAACAATAACATAAAAAATATATTAATATCTTCATAAAAAATATTAATCAATATAAAAATATGTATAATAGTTATATATATAATATATGGTACCCTAAGCCTCAATAATTAATACAGTTAATTACTCAACCCCCCTCCCTCAACCTACCTTACGATAATCTATATTGGATATCAAGTTAATATTCAGTAATCTATGATAGAATAACATTAAATACATAATACATAATAAATGTATGTAAATAAATATAATATCATTAAGGTAAGTACAAAGTTTACGACCCTAAAGCTAAATTTACAGAAAACCCAACCCACCATCCCATACTATAATCCCCCATAGATATTACCAAGATCCAATATTGATACCATAAATTACATATACCAATATCCGGTGAATAGTTATATTACATATATTATATTGTGTTAATCTATATTTATATAACTAATTTATGAACTACTGAGTGGCAATAAAGTTAAATTCTGTACTTAAATGGTTTGCTAGTGTATCCGAGATAGGCCTGATTAGTATATGCATGACTCGCGAGAAAACATAATATACCTCCAAATTTCACCATCATTTATAATACGAACATAAAAAATTTCGTAGTGATTAGTGATAAAAGATAGTCGTCAAAAAAGGAATCTATATATATATAGCAAATATCTAAATCACTCATTGAGAAAAAATGATAGCCTTCATTGACCATCAACATAATACTACATTTAATCTACAAACTCAAATCTATGACTAATACATAACCAGATAATTAGTGAGTATGATTTAGAACCCAAAGTCTTAAATTGTTGGCTTCAATCTAACCATCTGCATCTCTATATACGATAGATGTGCGATATTCGACTATATATATATTTCAAGCATTTATTTTCTTACTTAACAACTCATTTCATTTGGGTCCATAGTGGTGAAGAAATTGTCGAACACGTTTTCAATATATCTACGAAATCTTATTAGGAGGATAGCATAATATAAAGGGTAATATTCTCTCTGAGCGATGAATACATATTATCAGTATCCTTGGACCATAAACGATTATTTATATACATCGTTCTTGAGTAACGTTTAATTCTTCACCAGATAAAAGTATTATTATAAAAACACTTAATGAAATTTTATTCTCAAATTTTCTTTAGTTCTTCTATCTACAATGATTAGACAGGCAATAATTATATAGGTGTAATCAAAGATAGGAGAGAAAATTTAAACTGATAAATCTACATAACATAAACGAGGGATAAAGTATGCTCCAAAAGTAATTTACTTCGGCTCATTGTAGAGCTAATCTATAATGTGTGTGATGATTGAACTCATCAATCTCCACACCTCAGAACGGATATAGCTTATGTTATAATAAATGAATCTAATCTACCGGATATAGCTATTATTCCCTTAATATTAAACTCGAGAACGACAGAAGTGAACTGAAATAAAACCTGTGCCAATTCCTCATTTCTTGATATAAACCTTTATAAAGTTACTCCCTCAACAGTCTCGCAACACAAACCGCCATAAATCAGCTAAACATCCTATACGCCAATATACCTGATGAATCGTTAAATGATAAAATACACATAATATAGGATAAAAATAAGCAAAACAAATACACAAAAAACAAATTATATCTCACTCAGTGTTATTTTATCTATTCAGCATAAACTCTACAATTTACAGAGTCCACTACTTTATAAATTCATATCTAAATGTGAAATAATATACTTGCGTATGTAACGACTATCAATAGAAACAAACCTATCGCTCACACATTTTGATGTTCATCACCAAAGGTTCCAAATGGACAAGACTATAATGAGACAATTACTTGTATTTTAACAATGTTTAATACCAGCCTCATACCACACCCCAAACTATATCCTCATTTATAATATAATTGAGTCCAAACACAACCATAATACTGAAATCATCGCGCTCAAGACGTGATTGCCTAGGTGAAAAACATACGGAAGCTCTACTTTCCACAAAGGATCGACGTAAAAAAATTAAAGGACACTCTAATAAAACATTCAAATCTTTTTGATATACTTATCTGAGAATTATCAATTACACAAGATTGGTCTCTTTACATTAATAGTGCACGAAAGAATCAATACCATTCTCTGCGAATCCTCTGATTTAAACTTTATCTCTTAATCTTCTTATTACTATACTACTCTTTGTCACTCTCCGCGACTATTATTATTCTCACAGAACATTTTACAATTCTCTCTCTACCCTCTTTACTAGCTCAATCTCCTCACTTCGTCCTTAAGACTCTTAAAATCATTCTTTATTTACTTCATAATCATCTATCTACTACCGAGACAAAATATACATTAATAATCTTAACATAAGGTACTATATAAGTACTTTTTATAATCTAATATCTTACAAACTAATAAATCAGTTATATGAGGTATATTATTCTTAACATATATTATATTATCATAGTATATAATATTAAACCTCACCAATATAATACGTAAACAGATTAATACATTAATTCTAACTATATAGTATATAACATAATACCTAAATATTAATATATTTCAATATTAAAGTATTTACTTTATAAAATATAAAGTATACGATGTGGCCAAACAATCTCAATCGGTATATGTCACACTATTTATCCCAATTATTTACCTCAACTAGATAGAATAAACGCTAACACGACCCAAAGTGATATAGTAAGTTATATATAATATAATATAATTCTATGACAGAAGGAATACCCCACGACACTGAGTGGTCTATGACACTAGATTCTAATTATCATTAACTATTAAACACAAAAATAATTACACATAGATGAATCAGATACGATTCTATTAAGAAACTTACAATTTATACAAAATTATAGATACATCATAATACACCGTAAATTAGAATAATTACTAACTGAGTCACGTCTACAAAATGAAATACCAACCGTCTGTTAAGAATAAGTACAATACAATCGAGTTCAACGCTACACTGAAATTTTCTACACACACACTTCGTACTCGAACTGCTTTCACAAATTTCCGAGATTTAATAGTTTCTAACCAAATAAGAGAACTTGATATCCCAAATCGCTATAAATCGCGCGCAGAAAGCTTGCACTTCAAATTTTACCTAAAGATTTAAGAGCCAGTAATTTATAATTAGATAAGAGCAGCGAATTAATCACTAATTACGTATATCGTAGAATTTTGTGTGTTATACATAGTAAATAAAAAAAGGAAAATTCAACAGCGCATTTAGGCACCAATTTAGGTGGGTATCCTAATCTAGTCAATAGTGTTACACTATAGTTATATCTGTAAGCAACTACTAAAGTAACCTACCAATCATTACAACAGCAAAATATCAATACCTAATCTACCTACTACCTATAAATCAATTAATCTATTCAGGCAGATTATGATAAACTAAGTATAATTATAATATTATATATAATACAATAAATCTACTAGAACCAGGCTACATAAACCTAATCAAGTACCAGGGCATCTAACAAAGACTTATCACCTTCATATACTAAAATATATATCATGTATCTGGTATAACATAATATCTAATATATTATTAATCATATTAATATGATTACCTAATAGAAGTAAAACGTTATAAGTAACATATCCCTAAGGATAAGGCTGATACATAATCATGGTCAGTAACCTTTAATTATTTAATATTACTCAAGGCCAAATGGACTCTTACCTAGACCTATTTACACACACGCACGTCTCTCACACCCACACTTCCATCTAACTGGTGTACCCACCAGCAACAATAATGGGCATCTATCACACCACGTATCAAGATTATCGTTAATCACCGCAATAAAGCTCTCTCTCGGCAGATCATAAAGAACCCGCTACTAAATACTCTACTAAGAAATATTATTGTATCAATATATAATAATACAATAAAAGTCATTCATCAAAAGGGTTAAAAAATATCACATAATAAGACAGATTATAATACATAACATAATTTAACTAATATACATAAATTACAATATAATATCAATTTAATACATTTAGTGACATAAAGTTACTAATGATATACTCGTCGTGATGTCATAATAAAGTAATGTAACTATTTATTGAGTAATCTCTCTTTCGTGTCTTGGTGTAGTATGTCTCTTACCTCCTTTAGACAGAACATAGAAACTTAGCATAGCTATATCTAACGTAATGGTTGAGCTGCAACTTTACTTTACTAACAACACTGGCAGATAGTTGACCTGAACACAGTATTATAATTATCGTTTGATTTACAAAGTCTGTACTTCATTTGACACAGAGATTGGTTCGTTACTCAAACTTCGTCTCGATAACGACAATATAACCCTTCTTTACTCTGCTACCCGCATAAGGTTAGTTTACATGCACATAAACGAAGCGAGGATATATGAGAAAATACAATACATTCCGAGAAAGAAAATTAAAATTAGTAGTTATATTGGTACTACTTTGACACGTTTATGTAACTTTGCTTAAGTTCAAAATTTTGATATTTAACGTAAATAAAATTGTAAATGTGAAAAATATATCTCGTCTTTGATAGGCTGTACACCCATTGTTAATTTAAGCATTTTTTCGTAGTTCAGGGTTTTTAGATCTGTGATAAGGATTAATACTAGCTTTGTTAGAAAATGATAAGTTTTGTAAGATATTACTGTGTTAGCTGGTGATGATGTGTTAGAAACGTGGGCTTAGGTTAAGTTTTTGCTGAGTAATGTTAGGTTTGGCAGAGAATTTTGCTAATGTCTACGTTTATTCATAGTTCAAAATGATGTTATATTTGATATGCAAGACAGTTTGATGAAGGTAGTATCAATTCATAGTTCAAGATGCTGGTATCTTTGATAGGTTGAGCACTGTTAAGGAATTTTGTTAGATAATACTGTTTTATCTGCTGATGATATGATTGAAAAGCAGGGATAGGTTGAGTTTTGCTGTGTAATGATGGGTAGGTTGAGAACTTAATTCATAGTTCCAAATGTTAATGTCTTATTCATGGTTCCAAATGTTGGTATCTATGGTAGGTTTTCGCACTTAGTCTTTTATTATGCTATGTTGGTAATGTCAGTCTTTTCGGGTTATGACGGGAAAAGGTTTAAATGTTAAGTTATTTTAACGTTGGTAATGTATTTTATGTTAACAGTAATGATTTGTTAGATACTGTACTTGAGAGACTTTGGTAATTATTCATAGATTCATATGTTAGTTACAAAATGCTAAGTTACGTTATTAGGTTAGATAGTGTCTTAGCATGCTATTTGGATATATAATGACTCATCCTTGGTCGTGTTAGCGTTTTATTCTAATCTAGTGAAATTTGGGAATAGTGGCTATACCGATGATTTGGCAACATCGCTTTATTTTTAAAGTAAAACTTATGAAATAATATTGGTTGTCTATGTGATATGTTTAACTTCTGTTACGTTTTGTTAAATATTACTATGACAATGTGAAAACAACACTGATTTGTTAGAGAAATGATAAGCTATGTAAGATATTAATGTGTTTGCTGATGATGATGTGTTAGAAACGTGTGCTTAGGTTATGTTTTTGTAATGTTAGGTTTGGCCGAGAATTTTGCTAATGTCTACGTTTATTCATAGTTCAAAATGATGTTATATTTAATATGCATGACACTTTGACGAAGGTAGTTTCAACTTGTAGTTCAAGATGCTGGTATCTTTGATAGGTTGGGCACTTTGTTAAGGGGTTTTGTTAGATAATACTGCTTTAGCTGCTGATGATATGTTGGAAAAGTGGGGATAGATTGAGTTTTGTATGCAATGTTATCTCCTTTACCTTTAATAAGTAGGGAACTTTGTGAATGTTAGCAGATTATTCATACGTGAGGTATGTTAGGCTTGTTGTTTTACATTATGTTACATTATTTCAGGTTATGCTATGTTAGCTTTATTGGTTAAGTTGTTAACTTTGTTAATGATAGCAGTTTATTCGTACGCCGGGTGTGTGTTAAGTATGTTATGTTCTTAGTTTAGCTTTACTGAGGATAAAACTTTGTTATGTTTGCAATTATTCTTTGGGGATTATGATAGTTAGGTAAGTTTATGATAACTTTTTGCTAAATATTACTATGTTAATGTAAAAAACTTTGTTACGCTAGCATATATTCGTTGGTCAGTATGATAATTAGGCAAGGTTATGATAAATATTTTTTTAAAAATATTATCGTGTTAATGTAAAATTAACATTGATATGTTAGAGATATGCTTGAAAAAAAGTGTGAATAGATTACGTTTTGTATGTGTGTTAGTTAAATTACTGTTGCTAAGTATGGAACTTTGTTAATGTTAGCAGTTTATTCGTGCGTAAGGTATGTTAGGTTTGTCGTTGTACATTATATTCTTAGTTCAGGTTATGCTATGTTAGCTTTATTAATGGGAAAACTTTGTTACGTTAGCATATATTCGTTGGTCAGTATATAAAGAACTTATTTTTATGTTATGTTTATCCAAAATGATACTCGAAATGTGACTTGATCAATAGAATCAATAGGTCATGAGAGGTGGGAGGGGAAGGTGGTTTGATTTACTGATTTACAGCTTTAGGGTCAGTAAACTATTGTACTTTACTATGATATTTTATTCAAAGAACTTATTTTTATGTTATGTTTATCCAAAAAGATACTAGAAATATGACTTGAATCAATAGATCATCGAAGGGTGGGGGAGGGGGGTTTGATTTACTGATTTACTGCTTTAGGGTCAGTAAACTATTACACTTTACTATGATATTTTCATCAAAGAACTTATTTTATGTTATGTTTATCCAAAATGATACTTGAAATATGACTTGAATTAATAGATCAATAGATCATGGAAGGGTGGAAGGGGAGGGGTAGGGGTTTGATTTATTGATTTACTGATTTACAACTTTAGGGTCAGTAAACTATTACACTTTACTATGATATTTTCTTCAAAGAACTTATTTTTGTTATGTTTATCCAAAATGATACTTGAAATATGACTTGAATCAAAAGATCAATAGATCATGGAAAGGTGGGAGGGGATGGGCGGGTGGTTTGATTTACTGATTTACTGTTTTAGGGTGTGTAAAACGCAAATATTTTAAGTTATAAACATAAAAAGAATAAATTTTTTAGTAAAAACATATTTTTTAAACAAATAAAATAAAAATTAGTATATTTTTTGTGTTATGTTATACAACATATGATTTGAATCAATAGATCAATAGATCAATCGATCAATAGACCAATAGATCAATAGATCATGGATGAGTGGGAGGGGTGGAGTGAGATAGGTAGTTTGATTTACTGATTTACTGCTTTAGGGTCTTTAAAACGCAATTTTTTACGCTATAAACATAAAAAGAATAAAATTTTGAGTAAAACCAATATGTTTTAAACAAATAAAACAAAAATAAATAAAAATTTGAAAAAATATATAATTTTTTTAAATAAAAATATAGTTTAAAAAATAATTAATATTTGAAAATAAGACCCTTAAGTCAACTCAAGCTCCGTGCTCTTCCTCCAGTCTTATTTATCCTTCCTCTTCTGTGTGCTCTCCAAATTTCATCCTTCTACGGTAATTTTCAAGGTTTTGGGGTTCAGCCCAAATACCCAACGGTCGTAACGACACGCAATCTCGGCTGCGACGAGGTTACATCTTAAAAAAGGTGTATACCAAATTTCATCATTCTGCGGCCATTTCCTACTTGGAGGGTGCCAGCACCCCCCCGGGGGGTGCACGGCCACGTAACCACTGCTGTGACGGGGTTACCTTATAAGAAAAGTGTATACCAAATTTCATCCTTCCACGTCAATTTCTAAGGTTTTGGGGCTCAGCCCCAATACCCTGTCAGCGCAGTGACACGTAACCTTGTCTGCAACGAGGTTACCTTATAAGAAAGGTGTATACCAAATTTCATCCTTCTACGTCAATTTCCAAGGTATTGGGGCTCAGCCTCAACACATAATGGGCTTAGCGACACTTAACCTCGACTGCGACGAGGTTACCTTATAAGAAAGGTATATAGCAAATTTCATCCTTCTACGGCTATTTCCAAGCTATTGGGGCTCAGCCCCAACACCCAATGGGCATAGCGTCACATAACCTCGGCTGCGGCGAGGATACCTTATGGGAACGGTGTATACCGAATTTCATCATTATGTCAATTTCCAAGGTATTGGAGCTCAGCCCCAACACCCGATGGGCGTAGCGGCACGTAACCTCGGCTGCGACGAGGTTACCTTATAAAAAAGGTGTATGCCAAATTTCATCCTTCAACGCCAATTTCCAAGGTATTGGGGCTTAGCCAAAACATCCAATGGGCGTAGCGTCCCGTAACCTCGTCTGCGAGGAGGTTACCTCTTAAAAATGATGTATGCCAAATTTCATCATTCTACGACCATTTCCAAGGTTTTGGGGCACATCCCATCCCTCAATGTGTGTAGCTTCACGTTACCTCGGCTGCGTCGAGGTTACCTTATAAGATGGGTGTATGCCAAATTTCATCATTCTACGGTCATTTGATACTTGGCGGGGCCAGCACCCCCTCAGGTGGGTGCACGCCACGTAACCTCGGGTGAGGCCAGGTTACCTTATAAGAAGGCTGTTTACAAAATTTCATCATTCTACGGCCATTTCTTACTTGGAGGGGCCAGCACCACGGCCATGGAACCTCGTGTACGACGAGGTTACGTCACCCAAAAAGGGGGTACCGAGTTTTAGGAAGATACCATGTCGCAAACTCTACCCGTTGCTTGGGATGTTGCGGTGTGGCACCGTGTCAATGCGGGGCCAGGACGATGGTGCAGCCAGGACGGGACCATGTTCAGCGATAATGAATATTAATTAAACATTTACAATTTATTTATTTATTTTTTATTTTTTTAATTCGGGTTCAATAGAACGCTCTTTTTTGACCAGTCAAAAAACCGGTTTGGCTTTTCCAGGTATATATATTTATACCAATGGCTGCGGAGTCGGAGTCGGAGTAACTACTGTAACAGAATGGCAGGAGATCAACTTAGCTTTGAAGAGAGAAAGTTTGTCTTTAAATGCTATCGGACCACTAGAAACACCACGGAAGTGCAAAGACTGTTCAGAAGGGAGTTCGATAAACCGCCATAAACGCACCGGACCATTGCCAGCATCAGAGAGAAATTTGAAGCAGATGGAACCGTTCGCAACGTCAACAAGAAACGTTCTGGAAGACCAAGGACATCCACCAACCCTTCAAAGGAAGAGCAGGTACAGGAAACCCTCATCCAATCCCCACAGAAGTCTCTACGACAAGCGGCTTGGGAGACACATCTCAAAAAATAGCGTCCATCGCATCTTGAAGCGTCTACGCTGGAAATGCTACATACCAAGAATACTCCATGCTCTCAATGAAGACGATCCGGACCGGAGACTTCAATTTTGTGAATGGTACTTGGCTAAATGTGCAGAAAATGCAGGGTTTCCACACAAAATTGTCTGGAGCAATGAGGCCCCATTTAAATTAAATGGCTCGATTAATCGCCATAATTGTACCTACTGGGGTCCTGTAAATCCCAATGTTAAAGCTGAACACCATTTAAACCTACCAGGGGTAACTTGTGATGTGCTGATCATCATTGGGCCATCATAGCGACCGTTTTTTTTCTAATGGAGCGGTCGATGAGGACAGGTACCTAACCTTGCTGCAGGAGTCGGTCGGTTCACACATTGACGAGATGTTTGGTGATGACGACGTGATTTACTTTCAGCAAGATGAAGCACCTCCCACTATCATCGCGATGTAAGAGCTCACCTTGATGCAGCATTTCCAAACACATGGATTGGACGAAGGAGTAGTATTGAATACCATGAGCGTTCCCCAGATCTCACGCCAATGGATTTCTTTTTATGGGGATACCTCAAGGACAGAGTTTATCGCTCAAAACCAAGAACGATAAATGCATTGAAATTGGAAATCGAAAGACAATGTCGCGACATTCCAAATGAACTGTTTCGTGTCAATTGCGACTCCATTGGTTCACGTTATCAGCTGTGTCTGGACCAATGGCGGTCATCATTTTGAATATTTGCGAACATGATTCTTTAAATACATGTATGTTCTGTAATTCAAGCCTTTAAACTTGTCACTATGTTCATAAATAAAGTGTGTATGGTCTTTCAAAGTGTTAGTACATTATTTTGAGAAACTATATCTATCTATATATATATATATATAATATATATATATATATATTATATATATATATACTATATATATATATATATATATATATATATAATAATAATATTATGTATTTTATCTTTTTATATATATATATATCGACAAAGTAAATTAAGTAATATGATTTTAACTTTTTAAAGTTTACTCTTGAAACTGAAAGTATTAAACTGTAATTTATATGGCTGTTTTATAATAAAAATAAAAATAATTTGCATTATAATTACGTTATACACTTGTTTCCGAACCTGAAATATATTTGTTTGTCATGTGTTGCGCCTGCATCATTAAGTCTTTACGGTACTTTACCCGTTCACCGTATAGCATTTGGAGATTAGATTCATTGAAAAAGTAGTGTTTTTTTTTTATTCTCAAAAGCAAGCGAAAAAAAAATAGTTGTAACAAAAAAATGTTTTACTGTAACTCTGTAATCACTAAGTTGAATCAGAGTCGAAATTTTGAATTTGACTGCTGGAGTCGGAGTCGAAAATTTTTGTTTGAGTGAAATCGGAGTCGGAGTCGAAAATTTTTGTTTAAGTGGAGTTGGAGTCGGAGTCGAAATTTTTTGTTTAAGTGGAGTCGGAGTTGGCGGAGTCGGAGTCGAAAATCCAAATTTGAATTTAAGGCGTCGGAGTCGGAGTCGAAAAATTTATTTTACGACTCCGCAGCCCTGATTTATGAGCGGAGAATATATTTAAGCAGGAAGGGCTCGCCGAACTCGGACCATTACTACTATATATATATATATATATATATATATATATTATATATATATAGTATTATATATATTAATATATATTATAATATATATATATATATATATTATATATATATATATATATATATATATATATATATATATAATATATATATATATAAAATGTTTCTATTCTTTTATATTTTTAATGTATTATCTTAAAAATGGAAATTTTAGATGCAAAAACGTCTGTGATTTTAATAAAATATGAGCTGAAAATATGGTTTTTCCATTTTTCCCATAAATTGAAGCTCAGAAGAACAAAAACAACTTACAGTATTTATACATTGTTTTGTAATCTTTGTTAACAAACTGTTAAGCTATAAAAAAAAAACAGATGCTTTATTATTCTATTAAAATACTATCTGCAACAGGTGGTAAAGTCCAAATCGAAGTGAGAAATATATTATGAATATTATTTCAGTAAGTCTTATAGTTGAGCAATTTTTAGCTCTTCACTATCAATTTCATGTTGACGGGGTTTCCCACGAAGTTGTTTGAAACCCTTTCCGCATTTTTCTTGATGTTGATTTTGCTTTTGAGAAGGGTATGTAAAAATGAGGCATGCATTTTAGATTACTGAAGTTGGAAAAGAAATTTTCTGTGTGTGTTGATTACATTTCTAACTTTCAGCACCTTTTTATTTTTGTTTTAAAGACGATGGATAAAAAAATGAAATATTTCTTCACTTTTGAGAAATCGCTTACTGAGACATTGAATGGGGTTAACGTATCCAACAGGTTTGAATATTGCCCAATTTATGTGGCAAAGTTAAAATTCAATTTTTTTTTGGAGAAAAGCGAGCAAAAGTTGAAATGAATCCGACTTTGATATTTGTAGGATGAAAATTACTGCTTTATTACTTTCGCCAGTTTGGGAGAAAGGGAAAAAAACAACGTCAAAAAGTCTGAAATGGGTTGACCCTCAAAATGGTTTAAAAATTGGTAGAAATTTACAAAGACTGAATTTATTGCACCCAAGATGAAGAATCTTTTTTAATCATGACAGTGCACAAGAATGGATTTCCAAACGAGAATTTCAAAAGTCTTCAGTTAAAAATGATTTTAAAATTTAAAGTAAAGATTTAAAAAAAGAAAAGATTAAAGATTTATTCTCTTCAAATTCCAAAACGTTAAGGGATTTGAGATTATTTTAAATAGATTTGCTCAAGCATGGAATCCCCATCCGAATATATATATACCGTATATATATATATTATATATATATATATATATTATATATATATATATATAATATATATATATATTATATATATATATATATATATATATTATATATATATATATATATATATATATATATATTATATTGTGCGTGTGTGTATTTTTCTGCGTTTGTGATATCTTCACGAAGTTTTTATCCCTGTTTTGGAAAGTACATGGATATTCTGGAGTGAGTGGAGCATAGAGCGGCAGGATTGATTTCTGGTTAGAGAGTAGAAGATATAAGAAGGATTTGAGATATAAAGTTTAGTAGACCGCGGAAAATATTCCATGGGACTTGTTTAGTGGACCGCGGAAAATATTCCATGGAACTTGATAAGAAATTAAAAAGTCATTTCAACTTGTGTGTAAGAAAATGCTCATTCAGCAATTTATAGGGTTGCTTATTTTTGGAATGGTTTGCCGCATGAAGAAATTGACATTCACTTGCAACATTTAAGAAAGGACTTAATAGCTAAATGGAGACAGTCTGAGTATCATATAATATATCATGACTAAGCCTAATTGGCAAGTTTGTAGTTAGCGATTAAAGTTAACCTTCATGTGGTAAAGATAACTATAGTCTAATCATATGATTAGCAGTGTAAATTAGTATACAGTTAATGTTTTATCTTTCGTGGAAGTTGGCATGTATATTAACTTTAACTTTGTGAATGATATTATTGACATACCTTGCTGTTGTTTGCCCTGGCATGTTTTAGCCCATATATTATTATGTATTTCGACCTATTTAAATTTTTGTATGTTGCATGTGCTTGGGTTGGCAAATTATCTACTTTAGTTTGACTGGAGCATTCTCAATAGGCCCATGTGCCTTCTTAATTACCATCTCTATTTTCTTTATGTCCATGTGATATAACGGTTCATAGCACATCGCTGGTCAAACATATAAGGAAATATATTCCTATTTGAGTTAATTCGAGACATTGAGCTTCTTTCCATTTGGCAAAGGCTGAACCTGACTCCGTCTGCCTAATTTGTCCTCATTTATGCATGTTTTAAAAGAAAGCTTTCCGAGAAAGACATTGAGCGATGTCGACAAAAATTTAATATCGATCAAAACTGTGAGGAGTTTAATCTACTTAAAGATCTGTTGTGTAACGCCGATCAATATACTGTATATGCCTACAAAAAATGTGACAGAAGACCATCGAAATTGACTGTTTCTGTTTTGATACCTGAATTATGACGATTAAGAAATTACAAAAACAATATTTAAAGACCTAAGTTTGTTGAACTTGCAAATAAAACAAAATCTAAATAATTGCTTCAACTATAAACACAGCGTAATAAAATTTTAAAATTTCCCTCCCTAGCATAGGAGTTAAAAATTGTTTAGAAATTGTAAATTTATTAAACAAATAAATGAATTATTTATTCGATATAGAGATATCATATTTTTTTTTGTAATATACGTAAATTTTTATGATGCAATGATACGAATACTTTATAAACTGTTCAAATGTCTGCTTTTAAGTAAATAAATAATGCAAAAGTCATCGTGACTCGCTTTGATTTTTCATATTTTATGTTTTTATTTTACTAGTAATAGACACAAAAAATGTGATATTCGTGTTGAAAAAGTCTTTAAAAAGATAAAGTAATAAAATAAATATAAAAAAAAACGAAAAATTAAATTTTTAATTATTATTTCCTTTCGCATCGTTGAACTTTATTGCAAAGTTTTGAAACTTTTTGTTAAAAATAGGTTTCAAAGTGGAGCCGCAACGTTTTGGGTGGAGCCGGATCTGTTCATTTTAAAATGATGGAACAAATCGGAGTAGCAAAAACTAACAAGCTTCACAGCTGTCGTTAGAAACATAACCTAACCTGACATTACAAGCAGATAAAAACTCTCTTTCTAACCGTTATGAGATTGAGAGAAGCCTTCCCTCTCCCGTGAGCGCTTATAGCAATTTCGTAACAGGTAATGATGCAGAACGGAACAAGGAAGATTTAAAAATAACATTTTGTCTTTGAAATTGCACAGATTTCGAGTAAATCACATTCATAGGGAACTGTTATTATAAATTTTAAGTTTCAAGAACGTCTATTCTTATAAACTATGAAAATAAAGCGAATATCAATAATAATAATAATAAAAAAAAATATTAATAATAATAATAAGTATTTATCAAAAAACTATATATAATAATGATAATAATAATAATAATAATAATAATAATAATAATAATAATAATAATAATAATAATAATAATAATAATAATAATAATAATAATAATAATAATAATAATAATAATAATAGAGCTACTGTGAAACAAGGCACAAAGGTAAAGCGATTGAGTGGCGAGGTAAAGGTTCATGGTTCGATTCCTTGCCCGGATTCTAGGTAGCAATTACCTAGAGTAGTTCCCTTCCTAGAATAGGGCAATGCCTGTGAGGTGAAAACTTTTAAAATAATAATAATAATATGCTATTATAAATGAACAGATATTTAATATCAAGGTTCGAAAGAACTTCAATATCAAGAGTCAAAAGAACTTCAATATCAAGAGTCAAAAGATCTTCAATATCAAGATTCAAAAGATCTTCAATATCAAGAGTCAAAAGAACTTCAATATCAAGAGTCAAAAGAACTAAATTCAAGATCAAGAGAACTTCAGTATCAAAAGTCAATAGAAATTCAATATCAAGAGTCAAAAGAACTTCAATATCAAGAGTGAAAAGAAGTTCAATATCAAGAGTCCAAAAAACTTTAATATCAATAGTCAAAAGAGCTTCAATATCAAGAGTTAAAAAATCTTGAGTATGAAGAGTCATAAGAGCTTCAATATCAAGAGTCAAAAGAACTTCAATATCAAGAGTCAAAAGAACTTCAATATCAAAAATTTAAAGAACTTCAATATCAAGATTCAAAAGAACTTCAATATTAAAAGTCAAGAGAACTTCAATATCAAGAGTCAAAAGAACTTCAATATCAAGAGTCAAAGGAACTTTAATACCAAGCGTCAAAAGAACTTCAATATCAAGAGTCAAAAAATCTTCAAAATCAAGAGTCAAAAGAACTTCACTATCAAAAGACAAAGGAACTTCAATAAGAAGAATCAAAAGAACTTCAATATCAAGAGTCAAAAGAACTTCAATATCAAGAGCCATAAGATCTTCGGTATCAAGAGTCAAAGGAACTTCAATATCAAGAGTCAAAAGAACTTCAATATCGAGAGTCAATAGAACTTCAATATCAAGAGTCAAAAGATCTTTTATATCAAGAGTCAAAAGAATTTCAATATCAAGAGTCAAAAGAGCTTCAATACCAAGAGTCAAAAGAACTTCAATATCAAAAGTCAAAAGAGCTACAATATCAAGAGAGGAAAGAAGTTCAATATCAAGAGTCAAAAGAATTTTAATATCATTGGTCAAAAGAATTTCAATATCAAGAGTCAAAAGGTCTTTAATATCAATAGTCAAAAGAACTTCAATATCAAGAGTCAAGAGAACTTCAATATCAAGAGTCAAAAGAACTACAATATCAAGAGTCAAAAGAACTCCATTATCAAGAGTCAAAAGATCTTCAATATCAGGAGTCAAAAAAACTTCAATATCAGGAGTCAAAAGAACTTCAATATCATAAGTTAATAGAACTTCAATATCAAGAGTCAAAAGAACTTCAATATCAAGAGTCAAAAAACTTCAATATCAAGAGTGAAAAGAAGTTCAATAGCAAGTGTCAAAAAAACTTTAATATCAATAGTCAAAAGAGCTTCAATATCAAGAGGGAAAAAAGTTCAATATCAATAGTCAAAAGAACTTCAATACCAAGAGTCAAAAGAACTTCATTATCAAGAGTCACAAGAACTTCAATATCAAGAGTCAAAGGAACTTCAATATCAAGAGTCAAAAGAACTTCAATATCATGAGTCAAAAGATCTTTAATATCAAGGTTCGAAAGAACTTCAATATCAAGAGTCAAAAGAACTTCAATATCAAGAGTCAAAAGAACTTCAATATCAAGAGTCAAAAGAACTTCAATATCAAGAGTCAAAAGAACTTCAATATCAAGAGTCAAAAGATCTTCAATATCAAGATTCAAAAGATCTTCAATATCAAGAGTCAAAAGAACTTCAATATCAAGAGTCAAAAGAACTAAATTCAAGATCAAGAGTCAAAAGATCTTTAATATCAAGTCAAAAGAATTTCAAAATGAAGAGTCAAAAGAACTTCAATATCAAGAGTCAAAAGAATTTCAATATGAAGAGTCAAAAGAACTTCAATATCAATAGTGAAAAGAGCTTCACTATCAAGAGTCAAAAGAACTGAATTCAATATCAAGAGTCAAAAGATCTTTTATATCAAGGGTAATAGAACTTCAATATGAAGAGTCAAAAGAACTTCAATATCAAGAGCCATAAGATCTTTGGTATCAAGAGTCAAAGGAACTTCAATATCAAGAGTCAAAAGAACTTCAATATCGAGACTCAATATAACTTCAATATCAAGAGTCAAAAGATCTTTAATATCAAGAGTCAAAAGAATTTCAATACCAAGAGTCAAAAGAGCTTCAATACCAAGAGTCAAGAGAACTTCAATATCAAGAGTCAAAAGAACTACAATATCAAGAGTCAAAAGAACTCCATTATCAAGAGTCAAAAGATCTTCAATATCAGGAGTCAAAAAAACTTCAATATCAGGAGTCAAAAGAACTTCAATATCATAAGTTAATAGAACTTCAATATCAAAAGTCAAAAGAACTTCAATATCAAGAGTCAAAAAACTTCAATATCAAGAGTGAAAAGAAGTTCAATAGCAAGTGTCAAAAAAACTTTAATATCAATAGTCAAAAGAGCTTCAATATCAAGAGGGAAAAAAGTTCAATATCAATAGTCAAAAGAACTTCAATACCAAGAGTCAAAAGAACTTCAATATCAAGAGTCAAAGGAACTTCAATATCAAGAGTCAAAAGAACTTCAATATCATGAGTCAAAAGATCTTTAATATCAAGGTTCGAAAGAACTTCAATATCAAGAGTCAAAAGAACTTCAATATCAAGAGTCAAAAGATCTTCAATATCAAGATTCAAAAGATCTTCAATATCAAGAGTCAAAAGAACTTCAATATCAAGAGTCAAAAGATCTTTAATATCAAGATTCAAAAGATCTTCAATATCAAGAGTCAAAAGAACTTCAATATCAAGAGTCAAAAGAACTGAATTCAATATCAAGAGTCAAAAGATCTTTAATATCAAGTCAAAAGAATTTCAAAATGAAGAGTCAAAAGAACTTCAATATCAAGAGTCAAAAGAATTTTAATATGAAGAGTCAAAAGAACTTCAATATCAATAGTGAAAAAAGCTTCACTATCAAGAGTCAAAAGAACTGAATTCAATATCAAGAGTCAAAAGATCTTTTATATCAAGGGTCAATAGAACTTCAATATCAAGAGTCAAAAGAACTTCAATATCTTCAATATCAAGAGTCAAAAGAACTTCAATATCAGGAGTCAAAAGAACTTCAATATCAATAGTGAAATGAACTTCAATATCAAGAGCCAAAAGATCTTCAAAATCAAGAATCAAAAGAACTTCAATATCAAGAGTCAAAATTACTTCAGTATCAAAATTCAAAAGATCTTGAATATCAAGAGTCAAAATAACTTCAATGTCAAGAGTCAAAAGAACTTCAATTTCAAGAGTAAAAAAATCTTCAGTATCAAGAGTCAAAAAATCTTCAATATCAAGAGTCAAAATAACTTCAAAATCAAGAGTCAATAGAATTTCAATATCAAGAGTCAAAAGAACTTCAATATCAAGAGTCAAAAGAACCATTTCTTCCGCCCCAAATATATCATTATGACGTAATCCTGCCTGGAAACGATTCGTCATTAGTCTCCAAACTCTAACGTATCTCATCTAATAGCGGTAACATCTTCAGCAACTTTTTTCATAATAATTTTCTCCTAATACCTACATTAGAATCCTTTCACTTTTCTTATGCATGAGTCTCAAAGAAAGTTCTACTTTAGAAGAACGTTTAAGAACCTGTTCTTGTTAATAATAATAATAATAATAATAATAATAATAATAATAATAATAATAATAATAATAATAATAATAATAATAATAATAATAATAACAATAATAATAATTTCAGACATTTTAAAAAAACAAAAAATTAAAAGCTCGCTCATCTTTTCCTCAGAGCTATCCTTAGCGGAATCTTCCATCTTTGATCTAAATTTAGCAAAGCGATCTTTTGAATTTAAAAAAAAATGAAGTATATATATATATATATATATATATATATATATATATATTTCTATATATATATTTTAAAATACTTTCATATCTATATAGATGTAACAGATATGTAGAAAGCAATAACATAATATATATAATTAATATATATATATCTATATATATATATATATATATATATATATATATATATATACTATATAATATATATATATATATATATATATATATATATATATATATATATATATATATATTTGTATATATATATATAGATATATATTAATAATAATATAATATATATAATATATATTATTACTAAATAATATATTACTAATATATATATATATATGTACTATATATATATTATATATTATATATATATATGTATATATATATATATATATATATAATAAATAAATAATATATATATATATATAATATATATATCAGGAGGCGACTCCCTGCACTCGTGCAGCTCGTGCCAGCACGATTTGACATTTGAAAGAAACGATCTTACTATTTTTGCAAATTTTCATAATGTTACGATAATACTTTCTTATTTTTTTACGCAAAAGTTGGTCAAATAATGAAATTATTACATTACTATATAAAAGATTATGCAAATTGAAACGAAAAAGGAGTTAAGAATAGCTTCTATAAATAACCGCTTTTTATCAACTTAAAATATACTAAATCGGTGCCAAGCAATGGCGATATCATATCTGTGAATTTATAGATAAAATTGTTTATAATACTATATATGTATATAAATGATATGTTTAAATACCATACATATATTTAAGTAATATTTTATTAAAAAAAAACATATTTTAATAAGATCAAGTAAAATAATAATATCACAATGAAATACTTAAGAATATGCAAAAAATAGAATAACTTGAAATATATTAAAGTTAATCGTGGAATCAACAATAGAAAACGGTTTAAATAAAGAAAATGTTTAGTGGAGTAACTCCAGTATTTAATTAATATATATATATATATATTTTATATATATATATTATAATATAATATATTATATATATAAATATATATATATATATATATATATAATATTTAGAGAGAGAGAGAGAAGAGAGAGAGGAGAGAAGAGAGAGAGAAGGAGTGGAAGAGTTTAGTTGGCCACCCCTGATATATATTATATTATTATATATATATTATATATTATATATATTATATTATTTATGAATATATATAAGTATAATATAATATACTTAAATATAATATATATATACTATCATACTATAGTATATATATAATCAGAGGCGACTCCTGCACTCGTGCTCCTCGTGCTCAGCACGAGTTAAACATTATAGAAACATCTATTTTTTGGCAAATTTCGTGATGTTACTTTAAAATTCTATTATTTTGCGAAAGTTGGTCAAAGAAGAAATTATTATGCAAACTTAAAACGAAAAAGGTAAGAATAACCGCTATTAAAATAACGCTTTTAACCCATTAAAAATTGGCGCAGTTTCATGCCATATGCGGAATGGGCGGAGACGGCATCTGTGTTTAAATTGATTTTAAATATTAAACTAATCCTGGAATCGAACTACAGAAAACGTTTGATTAGATAAAGAAAACGTCTTAGAAGGAAGAACTTATTTAAATAATATTATTAATATATTTAATATATATTTTATGTAATATTAATTTAATTATATAATATATTTATATAGTATATATATATATATATATATATCTATATATTATATCTATATATATATATAATAATATATAATATATATGGTATATAATAATATATATAGTATATATATAGGGTATATATGCTGACTCCGCCCCTCGTTTAACTATATTCTCTATTTCTCAATATAATACTTTCCCCAGTGTTGGAAAGCACGCACATGTCCAACTGTTCCGAAAAAAGGAGCCGCTCTGTTCCTTCTAAATATCGCCCTATAGCTCTCATTCGTATTCTATCTAAGATCTTTGAAACCCTACTCACCTCTCATTTCCTAGATCATATGGAGTCTCATTCACTCTTCCGATCGCCAGTACGGCTTCGGCGCTCGAGGTCTACTGGCGATAATACTTTCCTATCTACGCACTCTCGCGCTCTCTCCGCCCTCAGAACTACGGGAGACTTGCTGTGGATGGCGCTTGGCAATATCCAAGGCATTTGACCAGGTATGGCAGGCGTCACTGCTCTCCAAACTCCCTCCTTTGGGTTTCCTCCCTCTTTTGCTTCTATGTCTAGTTTTCTTTCAATCGCTCAATATCAGCTGTGTGATGTGGCGCTTCTTCTTCTTCTTCTCAGGGTTCTGTCTTATCTGCCTACTTTATTCTACTTTTCATTAATGATCTCTCACCTGCAAATCTATATCTACTCCAACCTCGTATCGATGACTGCGACCTTCAATTCTCCAACTCATGTTCAATTCTGCTCCCTTCTTTTACTTCTAGAATTTGCCTCTCGTCTTAATTCTTTCCGATTCTATTCCTCGCTGACTGGATAGAATTTCCGGGTGGTCGTCTCAACCTTGTGAAATGTTAAATTCTTTAATCAAGTTACTCAACTTCTAAATCTCCCTCTCTAAGACACCCTTCTAACTTTTCCTATCTCTTTCGACGGTCCTCTCGTCTCTCCTGTTGATAATATAAAGACATCCTTGCCTTAACATAAACAAAAAATGTTTGGAAACCTCACATCACAACGGTTTGCTAGGGCGGCCTCAAAGAACTGGCGACCAGTTCTGTTTAGGCTGCGAAGCTTTTTTCCTCTTCCAGTTGCTCCAGCAATAACAACAAGGGCCTTATTCCGCCCTTGTATGGGAGTACTGCTCTCATATCCTGGGGGGCTCTGGTTTCACCCGGTTTTTGGACAGGGTCGTGTCAAAAGGCAAAAAGGCTTATAACTGTTCTCACTTTCCAGTTCTCTGAACCCCTCTATTTTGCGGCGCGATATGGTGCTTTATCTCTTTTCTATAGGTACCGCAGCGCAGGTGCTCGAGGGAACTTATCACTCGCGTCCACCACCTTACGATGCCCTCGTAGCACAAGGGGCTGCCCTGCTCGGCGAATGAGTTTTGTTTTGATATTGGTAATCCAGGCTTGTTCGCTGCGGTGCTTCCTTCTTTCGCCACCTCTGTTCTATGGAATTCTCTTTCCACTTCTGTCGCTTTCCTTGCTGAATTTTAATCTCTCTGCACTTAAAGCCTGTGGTCGTGCATCACTGTGTAAGTTTTGCGTTAGTGATGAATAACTGATGTCTGCAACACCCCCCTCCTTGAAATAGGGCTCTGCCGTGGTGGTGGTGACTGTAATATATATATATAGTATATATATTATATATAGTATATAGTAGTATATAGTATATATATATATATATATATATTATATATATTGATTATATAAATAATATATAAAATAATATATATATAATATATATAATAGAAGAGAGAGAGAGAGAGAGAGAGAGAGAGAGCAACGAGGAAGATTTCTGGGTCGCGCCACTGATAATATATATTATATAGTTTTATATAATTATATATATATAATATATATATATATATATATATACTATATATATATATTATATAAAAATATATATTATATCTTATATATATGTAACGTTGTCAAAATTAATTGTTTAAATGTATATGTAATATCTAAAATAATGGTTTAAATGTATTTATTTTAAAGTGTTTTAAAATTGCCCAAATATGTTAGTGGGGCTTGAAACATTCTGGAAAATGGGAAATCAAGGAAAATTTAAAATCGTGCAAAACCCTTTCATACGAAAATATATACTTTCTTATTTATAAATTTAAACCATGTAGTTTAATATCGTTTTATAATTTAAATTAAATATGTATATTTATTTGTAATAAATGATTATATAATATTATGATATGTTTTTTTTAATAAAAATATTAGTATATGATACATAATTTTTTTATGTATCGAAAAAATTATCTTTTGATTGAAAATTTCTCTCTCTCTCATCTCATCTCTCTCTCTCCTCTCTCTCTCTCTCTCTCTCCTCTCTCGTCTCTTCTCTCTCTCTC
>JABUQX010005563.1:40000-52500 GCA_015478945.1 Trachelipus rathkii | reverse complement strand
TAGAAGGAGGAGAAGACTGTGAAAAGAAGTCACCGGGAAGACGAAGAGGAGAACCATACACTAAATCAGCAGCCGAACAGTGCAGATCCTCTTTAACTGCGGAGCGAATGCCAAGCATTACAAACGGGAGAGCATCAGTCCAATTTTCCGGATTGGGCTGAGCTAGAAGAGAAGCCTTTAGCTGACGGTGGAAACGTTCAACAATTCCGTTCGATTTTGGATTGAAAGAAGTCGTGCGAATCTTCTCTGAACCAAGGAAGATTCATCAAATCTCTCCATAAGAAGGATTCAAAAGGTCTACCTTGGTCCGTTGTGACAGAAAGCGGCACACCAAAGCGCGAAATCCAATGAGCCAAAAAAGCTTTAGCTATGGATTCCGCGTTGGTTGGCGACAGAGAGAGGGATAGCCTCGGTCCAACGTGTGAACCGATCTATACACGTAAGAATGTATTTCTTACCGCGGAAGGGAGGCAGAGGTCCAACGATGTCGATGTGGACACGTTCAAAGCGAGCACCAGGAGGTAAGAAGGTGCCTAGCGGGGACTTGGTGTGACGGTGGACCTTAGAACGCTGGCAGGGAAGACAAGTGCGACACCAAGTTGCTACGTCGGCATTCAGATCAGGCCACACAAATCGGGCAGCAACCAGTTTGCGTGAAGCCTCAATGCCAGGGTGGGAAAGCGAGTGAAGATTGAGGAAGACAGCCTTACGGAACGATGCAGGTACAAAAGGACGAGGAGATCCCTGAGAGACATTCACACAGAAGTCTCTTCTCTATCCCAGGGAGTTGGAGCCACTCCAGCTTGAGAGAAGAGTTTTGTGGAAGTCTTCAGTAGCCTGGCACGTTGCCATAGCGTCGTAGTCGATGTTAGGTAAGGCTGAAATCGCGTCGATTTCAATGCGGGAGAGAGCGTCAGCAGTGAAATTGTCGACACCTGAAATATGTCTGACATCAGTGGTGAACTGTGAGACATACTCAAGGTGACGAGCTTCTCGAGGAGAATGCCGTTCGTTTCTGGAGACCATAGCGAAGGTAAGTGGTTTGTGATCAGTGAGTATGTGGAACTCACGACCCTCCAGAAAGTAGCGGAAATGACGAACGGCGAGATACATCGCAAGTAACTCCCTCCCAAAAGCACTGTAGCGAGTCTCAGGAGGTTGCAACTTGCGAGAGAAAAAGGCCCGAAGGAGACCACACTCCCGTTCAGGTGCTGCTTGGAGAACACCTCCGACAGCAAAATCGGAGGCATCTACCTGAACTCTGGTCGAAGCTGAGTCGTGCGGGTGGACAAGAAGAGTGGCAGAAGCGAGGGCTTCTTTGGAAGCTTCAAAAGCAGCCGTAGCTTCATCAGACCAGTCCCACTTTTTGTTAGAACTGCCTCGGTGGCTTGGGAGCGGAATGAGAGCGTGAGGGGTCGGAAGAATATCAGCGCCCGATTTGAGAAAACGATGATAGAAGTTAAGCATGCCGAGGTACTGACGAAGCTGCTTCTGAGAGACAGGCCTAGGGAAGGTGCGAATGGCCTCGACGCGCTCTGCAAGAGGACAAATGCCATCCGCTGAAACAGTGTGTCCCAAAAAGGTAAGAGAAGGGACACCAAAAACACACTTTGCCGGGTTGAGACGCATGCCACATTCGTCCAACCTGGCAAAAAAAACTGCACGTAGATGTTGCTCATGCTCTGTCGGCAGGAGAGGAGGAAGCTATGAGGAGGTCATCCAGATAAGCAAAGGCGAAGGGGAGACCTCTAAGAACGTCATCTATGAAGCGTTGGAAAGTCTGAGCTGCCCCCCGCAAACCAAACGGCATTCTGGTATATTCAAAAAGGCCAAAAGGGGTGATGATGGCCGTCTTCGGTATGTCCTCTAGTGCGACTGGGATCTGGTGGTAAGCCCTGACAAGATCCAATTTACTAAAAATGGATTTACCGGCCAGATTAGAGGTGAAAGACTGGATGTGCGGGACCGGATAGCGGTCTGGTATTGTGCATGCGTTCAGAGCCCTAAAATCTCCCACAGGCCTCCAATCAGAAGCACCTTTAGGCACCATGTGGAGGGGGAGGACCATGAACTTTTGGAAGGGCGGACGATACCAAGTTCGAGCATGTGCTCGAACTCCGCTTTGGCTGCCTTGAGCTTGTCAGGAGGCAGACGCCGAGCACGAGCGAAAGTGGGAGAGCCAGTAGTCTCTATATGATGGCGCACAGAATGTTGAACAGGAGAAGAAGAAGAACAGGGGTTCAACAGCGCCGGAAAATCCTTCTGCAGGATGGTGAAGAAGGGGGAGGTACCAGAAGAAGGAGCAACAGCAGAGATGCCTTTAAGAGCAGAAGAAACTACGGTACCTGCAGAAGACAGAGACGTACAACCGTCAACCAATCTCCTGTTTCTTAGATCGACCATAAGGTCGAAATGTGACAGAAAATCAGCTCCCAAAATGGGTTGGGTCACATCAGCAACCACAAATACCCAGGGAAATTGACGGCGGAGAGAGAGGTCTAAGGTGCACAGGCGCTCACCATAGACGGGGATGGTACTACCATTTGCTGCGTAAAGAGCCCGGTCAGGAAGAGGAACAGCGGACTTCTGGGTAGCATCTCGAGGTAGCAAAGAATACGAGGCTCCGGTATCGATAAGATAGAAGAGGTTTGTGGACCTGTCGAAAAGGCGCAGGACATCCTGAGACGAAGAAGGCGGAGAGGAAGAACAAACAGAGGGGTGGCCAGCTGTATCCACCGCCTTTATGAACCGCTGGCTAGAGGGTTTCCCGAAAAAGTGCAGGGTTGGTTGCACCTTTTCGCTTTCAGGCCAAACCGGTAGTGATAAAAACAATACCCATTTGGATATTGCTGAGGGCCTGGGGTGGGAGAACGGTCGGAGAAGCGACGACCTGAAGAGGAGCGGTTGTGGGAACGAGAGTCCCTTGGAGACCGCAGCATGGCGGAGATGGACATCAGCTCCGCCTTGATGTCTGCCATGCCATGTTCCAAAGTAGAAAGACGAGCCTCTATACCCGAAAATCGGGAGGAACAGGGGTCGTGAGAGGCGCTGGAGATGGACCAAGGGTACGAGGGATGGGGCGGGTACACCGGGTAAGAAGAAGAAGCAGCAGCAGCGGAAGAGGGAACCGAAGAAACCGCAGGGGTGGGGGAAGAAAAAGTATAAGGAGAAGAAGGCGAAGAAGACAGGGGAGGCAAAGAGGTAGAAGGAAGAGGAAATGCCTGAGCTGCAGGAGAAGAGGAGACAGTCACAGGGGCAGAAATAGCAGAAATAGCGGGGGCATTGGAGTTGAAACGGCGCAGGAGACCATCTGCCCTCTCTGCTACCTCCTGAAGAGAAAGCTTCGGGTCCATAGACGCTAGAAAATATTGAACGTCGTGTGGAAGTTTCTGCACAAAAAGTGTGCGGATGAAACCTGATTCCTGGAGGGTGGGAGGACCACTTAATAAGGACAACATCTGCACCAGGAGATCAGAAGGCTTCTGATCTCCTAGCGAGGTGCCACGTAGCAACTCCTCATACTTTGCTTCCTGAGTAGGAGCCATACGAGAGACCAAAAGATCTCGAAGAGCAGTGTAGGGAGTGTCAGAAGAAGATAAGGTAGGAATGGAGTCTCTGATACGGAGCGAGACTTCTTCGGGCAAGAAAGACAAGACAATACCGTATCTTGTCTGTTCGTCGCCGATGGTGCGCAAAATACCGTCAACGATAGAGAACCATAGCTCAGGGTGGTGCGAATAGAAGGGCGGAAGACGAACATGCGTGTGAGTAGGGGAAGGAGTGGAATTCGTCTCAACCATGACGAGGGCAGGAGAATGAAGCAAGAGAAAAGAAATTGTGAAGAGAGGAGAAGATAAGAATTAGGAGAGGGAAGAATGAAGGAAGAAAGCAAAGCCACAGCACAAATACAAAAAAGTTAACTTATAAATAATGAAAAAAATAAATAAAATAAATATTGGCAGTGCGAAAATATGATTAAAAAAAAAAAAAATTAACCTATTTTGTTTTCCTGGTATAAATATGGTAAAAAAACTCAATAACTTTTTTGTTTCTGGTTTGAAAACTATTGTTTCCTGATTGAAAATTTTTCTGTTCCCGGTGATATAATAAGTCTATTTCCGTCTTGAAAATAAAAAATAAAAACTGCTGTTTCCGGTGTATATTACATACAATACCCCCAATTCGGGGGAAGGGTTTGTTTCCGTGTATGTTACGTATGTATATATATATATATAAAAAAAACTGAAAATTATATAAAATTAGTTATATATAAATATAATATTTAATAATAAAAATAATAATAATAATAATAATAATAATAATAATAATAATAATAATAATAATAATAATAATAATAATAATAATAATAATAATAATAATAATAATAATAATAATAATAATAATAATAATAATAATAATAATAATAATAATAATAATAATAATAACTTTCCTTTAACAGTAGGAAAATATTTAAAATGCAGATTCCGAGGTTCTACCAGGCACAAAAAAGCTGGTGCTGCAGATTCAGGAGAGGCTGGGTAGTTGGGGGGGGCCTACTACTACAGGTAGGCTTTGCTTCAAAATCCAGAGTGTCACCAATGAAGCGCTGCTGTAATAGGCAGAACTTCTTTGTAGGGATGTTAAACACAGAAGACAGTTGAGTATATAATTGCTGTTTTCTTACAATAAGCAGCCTGAAGCTCGAACCCCAGATATCCTGGGTAAAAGAAAAATATAGCAATAAATAATACGAAAAACAATATATAATAATATATAAATAATGATAATGACAAATAAATAAAAATAAAAGTAAATTGAATATAAACAAGTAGGGCCTACATTGGCCTACTTGATTTGTAAAAATATATACAATAGTAAAATTTAGAAAATCGGCCGTAGGTCCCTTACTAGGAAACCCTTAAGGAAAAATTAGGCTTTGGTTTATGCCTAACCCAAAGCTTTCTACCATGAATAAACTAACTAAGAACAGATGGTAAAAAATAAATATAATGAAATTTCTATAAGTCACTTTACACTGGGGGTCCTAATAGGGCCTACATCGGCCTACTTAATTATTTTAATTTATACATAATATATCAAATATTTTTGGATCACTGCACTCACCGCATAAAATTGTATAAAAAGTTTTATCATAAAAATGATAAATTCAGCGTCTAAATAACATAAATTGTAAAAAATAGAAGAGCCAATATCGTCGGCGTGCGTTACAAAAGCTGTTGCTATGCATCATAATTAAACAAAAGAATGCCGACAACCGCACTCTTCGTTCGTTTGAAATTACGCTGCAATACTTTAAATTAACGTGCAAATACGGACCATTTGCTTTTTCAGAGATATATATATATATATATATATATATATATATATATATATATATATTATATATATATATATATATATTATATATATATATATATATATATATATATATATATATATATATATATATATATATAAATAAAGAAAATGTGTGTAGTCTATATTAAAATTAATAGTATATATAATATAATATATATATTTATTATATAATATAATAATATATAAGGCATATGTAGATTAACTGTACTGTGACTTTTTTCTGAAAACATTTTCTAAGTTCAAAACCCTTTATAATGTGAGCATTACTGTTGGTTATCTTGATGACCTTATAAGGGCCGTTGTATTTTGGTGAGAGCTTCCCAACGTTGTACTGTTGATTCTTCACAAGCACATACTATGCATCCTTTAAGTTTCGAGGTAAGAACACATTTCTATTTCGTAGATTAGTTCTCTGGGCTAACGGTTTTGCCATTAATCCAGCCAGTTTTTCAATATAGGTATCATAGGATTTTGGTCCATCTGGGACAGAGGGGTCTAGCAAGCCGTCAGGAATGTTTATATCTTGCCCGTACAACAATTTACTGGGACAGATGCCCGACTCTGAGGGCGAACAAGACAAAGGGGAGAACGTCTAACCACTCTTGTCTCTCCATGCTCGGTTCTGCTAGCATGGTTCTTAAACTATTGATAATCATCTTATTCGTTACCTCGATCTTGCTGTTTGAAAAAGGCGCGTAACTTGCGGTCGTTGTGTGCATTATACCTAACAGTTTACATACACTTTCAAATAAATGTGACGTAAAATTTCCACCTTTATCTGTGATGAGGTTGCTGGGAATTCCACAGTGCGGGATGAGCTGGTTAATTAGAGTTTTAACTATTGTCTCTTATCTTTCAAGGGGTAGGCCCACACATAATGAGAGTACCGGTCGATGAGAGTTAATAGATACTTATATCCTCTGCAGACAGGCAATTTCAAAATGTCAGCATTGATAGCTTGAAACTTGTAGGACACCTCTTTGTACTTCCCGTAAATTGGGTTTACGCCCTACCTTGGCTATCTGACATTGGGGGCACGCTCGTACGAGTGCCTTGACCTTTTTATGCATGTTTTGGAATACAAAGTCGGCTTTCAGAGCAGTGAGACATCGAGAAATACCCAGGTGTCCCTGGAGATGAGTCATACGAATAATGTCGTCCACTCGGCGGTCGGGGAGAATGACTCTGGCATAATTTAAAGATACATCAACGTAGAGAGAGATCTCGGTTTTCTTGAACCAAAACTGTTGTTTTCTTATAATTAAAGAACTTTTTTCTTTATTTGTAAGTAGTGAATTTAGGTATTCATCCTTTAATTGGTCTTCGCTAATCTCAGCATAATTAATTTCTTTCCTGAAGCGTTTTATTAGTTCCAGGTGAGCCTCATTACAGTGTTGAATTAAATTTATTCGATGATTCTCTATTAAGATATCATTTACTTCATCAATTTTTCTTATGGGTACTTTATCATTTAATTTCTTTAATTCTTTTCTTTCTATCTCTATTCTATCAGCTGTCGTTAACCCTTTGGGATTTAAATCTGCCTTTTTCCCAAAAGAAACATGCGTGGAATGTTCTTTGTTTATATTGTGGTTAGTTAAAGTCTCGGCATTGTTTCCTTCTCGTGGAATGTTGACCGTGGCGCGTGTGTCGTTTACCTTTATGGCCTGGTAATAACGTTCCTTTAAGGTAGGGGAGGGTTCTTCATAGCTATATGCGGTTGAAAGGTTCGGATGGGACTCCACGTGGAGTGGAATTTGGACTTCGCTCTGATTGGTCAATTGGGAGGTGGCAGAGCCAATCACAGCGTTCGTACGTGGAGGCGTAGCTGGAAGTTTCGCTTTCATTTCTTCATTCATTTCTGCTTCATTTTTTTTATCGTTATTATTAATTCTATTTATCAGGAGGTACTCCGAAAGCGGATTGGTCTTTTTTGTGATCAATTCCCATGAAACTTTGTAACTACTGAGCAAATTTAAGCTTCTAATTTCTCGTACATTATAATTTTTATCATCATTTATTCTTTTATATTTCATTATGAGTTCTCTTGATTGGGTTGCTATTTTAATGTTCTTATTTGCAAGCATATATCCGTATTTTCGGAAGACTTTCGTCAGACAGACCAGCAGTCGGTTGGCCTGGTCATAATTTCTTTCAGTTTGAGACAGAACTGAACTGTAAAAGGCAATAGGCTTATCACCTTCGTCAGTAGTGGATAAGATGACAGCTCCTGTAGATACATCTGTTGTATGTATGATAATTTTATAAGTGGTGGAGGTGCCTGGGTAGGCAAGCACAGAGGCATTTTTAACAGCCTTTTTAGCATTTTCAAAGGCTTTGTCTGCCAGGGGGTTCCAGCTAATACGGCGGTTCGAGTAAGGTTTTCCTTTTAAGAACAGATTGAGGGGCGCTGTTATTTCAGCGAAAAGCGGGGTGCTACTACGGTAAAAACCCACTTTTCCAAGGAAACTTCTTAGTTCCTTTATAGTTCTGGGCTTTGGGGTGTCTAGTATGTCCCCAATTTTTTCATGGTTTGGTTTTATACCGCTTTCATTTATGGTGTACCCGAGGTAATCAATCTCTTTTTCTGCAACTTGGCACTTGGCTGGATTTATACTGATATGTAGGTATTGTAATCTTCTCAGTACCTTTTCAAGGAGAATTTTGTGCTCATCTTCGGTCTGTGTGTGAATTAAAATGTCATCCATGTAAGCCTTGGTGTTTTCGATGCCTTGTATGACCGTATCAATGTAAGCTTGAAATATGAACGGGGAGGAGACGTACCCCATCGGGAGGTTCCTGTAGGTGAAAGAACCGACGTTTGAAGTGATGGTAAAGTACTTCTGGGAGTCGGGGTGGAGTGGCACCCCGTAAAAGGCCTGGGTTAAATCCAAACGAGTATACAGCCGGCGCCCCTTCAGGTTGGACATGGCATCCTGCAGGTTCGGAAGACCATAAGTTTCTATTTCAGCTCTTTTGTTCAGTTCTCTAAAATCGGAAATTATTCTCACTCGATTTTCACTTTTCTCTAGAACACTCATGGGAAAAGACCAGGGTGAATTGCTACGGCGTAGGACTCCTGTGGCTACAAGATTGTCAAGTTCCGCTTTAGTTTGAGCGTAGAGCTTGTGGGGGACCCTCCTGGGTCTGAGTGAGATCGGGGGTCCCTTTATGTTTACTTTATAAGGGTAGGTGTTGGCTAGTTCTATTAATACTTTTTCTGGGATAAAAGCGGCCTTTTCATCAGAAGTTTCTTGGCCGTCCTCACCTATTAAGGCTGTGCTCATTCTCTTATTTTTATTTTTATATTTTTCAAAAATTTCATCCCACCGTTTCATTTGTTTCAATTTTATATGGTGGTTTTCGGGTAGATAGGGGTTTACAAATAACTCTTTATATCTCATTAATATTTCATTAAAATTTAGAGAACTAGGAGGAACATGCACAGAGGGAGGAGGAGAGAGAGAGAGAGAGATTTGAGGAAGAAGAGGTAGGCACATTATTAATATTAAAATTCATATTCCTACTCAATTTTAAAGTATTATTTGTGACTGAGTCTATTAATAAATCACGTTTAAAATCAATGCCCATCTCAAAATTCTTCAAAAATGATAGACCTAAAATGTTTGTCTGAATATTAGCCAAATAAAAAGTTTCAGTATATTTACGTCCCAACCCCAAGTCAATTTTAATATTTTTAATATCATAAATAGCGATTTTTGAGTTATTGGCGGCCAGCATGTATCCTAGGGGTGCTTTGTGATTGTCAGGAGCACTGCTCGCCAGGATACTTTTCACCGAGCCACAATCGACCAGGTAATCGACCTTATTTAATGTGTCATAGACTACATACAAGGTCAAGTTGTCAATCTTGCAAACCTTTCCGTCTACCTCGATATCGGCTGTAACATTCTTACTACTTAAGCAGTGATCGTCAACAGCACTTAAATCAGTCGGGTCTGACAGAATATTTGCTTCATTGCTTCCACTTTCACTTGTATTGTCTGTAACACCCCTCCCATTTAATAAATTTGATTGAAAAAAGACATACCCCACATGCATCGGGTTGACAAGAGTGATAATATTATTAGTTTGTACATTACCCATATAATTTGAAACATCTGTTTCAAGACCTGTGTTGACATCGGTACTATTTAATATAATATCTTTATACATTGATATATTTTTGTTTCTCGGACTACTACCATATTTCATTTTTGAATTTTTAAATTTCTTTAAGCAAGAAGGATCATGCATTCCTTGTACATTTTGATGACTTAATGATGGTTCATTGATAAAATGTTTATTTATTAATTCAATATTTTCAATTTCATTGTTCTTTATAATGGGATTAATATTTTCCACTTGGTTAGTGCTGGTAGTTGTTTCTATATTTTGATCATTTTCAATGTCATTATTGTTCATGTTATTATTAATAATATTATTATTATTATTATTATTATTATTATTATTATTATTATTATTATTATTATTATTATTATTATTATTATTATTATTATTATTATTATTATTATTATTATTATTATTATTATTATTATTATTATTATTATTATTATTATTATTATTATTATTATTATAATGCTGTAGTTAGTAGTAGTAGTGGTGGCAGTAGTATCTTTGCCACTGTTTTTATTAATATTAATAGAGTTACTATGATTGATAGAACTGTTATTTGATTCACCAGCACTCAGATTTTCTAAGTTTATTTCATTACACTTATCACTGTTTGTGAGAGGGTTGATCACTTCGATGGTATTATGAAATCTCACTTTTCTGTTGTGAGTAGGATTTTCGTGGCTGCTTTTAGTTGGAGATTTACGCAGCCACGTGACTAGTTTCCCGAGGAGGAAGCATTGTGTATGGCATTTCTTTCGCCATTATTATATAGTAAGGGATACATAGGGCACTCATTACTCTCACATCGGTAGGCTTTGAAGAGGTAGCGAGAATGGTAATAACATAACTCGTTTACGGCGTTATTAAATGCCTTACTGTACCCATTTGCATCTGATCCTGAGTAGCGTGACCTACTTTTGTCGCGTGTCCTATTTCCTCTCTCAGCTGTGTCGGGTTGGCCCTTAATGAACTGTTGTAGTGAGCGGGCGAGCTCGTTTACAGTCTTCGTGAGGTCGGCCATCTGGCGGGACAGCTGGCTTTCACCGCTGTGACCAGCTTCATGTTTGCGCTCTTGGTCGCGCGCGCTGAGCGGTGGGTAGGCGGAGTCTGTTTCTCTTGTGTCGGTTCTGTTTCGCACAGAGTTTACAGAACTCCAAGTCTGTTCATAGTTGGGTTGTTGGTAATTTCTTCCCTTTCGAACAAAGTTCCTGTAAAGGTCATCTGCCACCTTAACCATTCTCGGCAGGTCATTTTCTTCGGCCAGGGAATAGACTGACATCTGGACATTTTGGGGCATCTGTTCTAAGAACAGGTCAATGGCAAATTTAGGGTTATGTTCCACCAAAACATCGAAGCTTTTGTTCCCCAGCACTCCCTTCACTCGATGGAGATATTCACTTGGCAACTCATCGGGTGTCATGCCTTGTTTGAATACGTCTCGTATCCTATTTCTTAAGGCGGGAAGGTAAACTTCTTCGATATTTTCCAATAGAAGACGATAAGCGTTATTTTGAAGGGGGAATTTAATTTTTGAGACCAAATTGGTGGGCAAAATTGGGGCCAACAAACGAACACGTTCGTGAGTATCTTCTATATGATTTAGTTTGAAGATCGTTGTTGTGGCACTTAACCAATTTATAACATCATAAGGATCAAAGGTTGGTAATTGACTTGATGTTAGTTGACTGTAGGATTTTAATGGTGAGTCGATATCAGGACGCCTCGCCCTCCCTTTTTGGCGGGAAGATTGGGGCGTGATTTCCAACTCAGCCTCTGATGAAGAAACAGATGGCCCTGCTTCATCATGCGAGGGCGGCATTCGTTGGGGGGAAGGAGATTTCCCCTTTCCCTTAACTCCTTTTGAAGTATTTTTCGCTTGGGTCCGCAGACTCAGCTTCTTGGTTGATACCATTTTCTAGAGTCTTGAATTACTGACTCTATTTTGTGGAGTCGTTTTTGAGTCAAGTTTAGGCGTTTGAGGATTTAGGCCTAATAGAGAGCTTGGTTTGAACTCTCAAATATTCGAAATAGTCAACGGTTTTTTTTCTGTTGCTATCCGAAATGTTCTAACAACGACTTTCTTTTCTTATTATTATCAATGAGGTTAATAAGAAGCTTAATTCTTCACGTTGTTATTATTTTGACTCAAATAATTTATTTAATTTGTCCAATATCACTATTTTAAGCACTTAAATACACAAAAGTAACGGATTTTTTTTTCAATTTATAACGTATCTGACTCCAAATTAGGGGTTTTAGTCCCCTGTCGCTCCTGGGGTCTCCAGTGATGTATACGCCGAAATCACTTCGGCTATCAAAAGATTAATGAACTTTCATTCACTAATTGGGGAATTGATTAATAGTTACTTTCGTATAGGGGCTTTATTAATGATAGTGATATTGACATTGACAGATATGGTTTTAATCAATTAAATAAATAGGAAATTACTATGCACAACACGTCGTTAGCAATACAATAAATCCACTCGTATAACTAACAATAAGAGATTGGCACTGATTCCTATTCTAATGACCTCTTCGCATGAGGTCTGAATTAAAACTCTCGAGCTTTCCTTGGCAGCGTCCCTTCCTGGGCTCTTCCACCAATCACAGCTCCTTGTTTTGGCGTCTCTTTCTTTGGGAAGAAAGAGATGCCAAACAAGTAAGTTTTAATACAATACAATACGGTATGAAAGTATGAAGGGGTTCACCAGAGGATTTTAAAGTGATATGCAGGAGACTTGCAATAGCCTCTTACAGAGCTGCATCACTCTAATGACATGCATGCTTTTATGTCTCACAAAGATTCCCTATCGTATTTCAGCCTATATATATATATATATATATATATATATATATATATATATATATATATATATATATATATATATATATATATATATATTATATATATATATATATATATATATATATATAATATATATTATAGTATATATATATATATCATATATATATAGGCCCTG
>JABUQX010005563.1:0-27500 GCA_015478945.1 Trachelipus rathkii | reverse complement strand
TATATATACTAATTAAGCTGAGTATTAGAACCTGTTGAGAGAATAAACATAATGCATACAATAGGCGGCGCGGGGGACATTTATTAAAGTGAAGAAAGGATTAATCAGAAATTTAACGTTGCAAATGAAGTGCAGATGCTTTTGAGAAATAGAAGCCGCATTTTAGTGAAGAGTTACTCCTATACATAAAAATATGAAAAAAGGGGTGAACAAAGTTGTAAAGGAAATTGCAACATACTAAAAACAAAACTAAATTTTTCGTGAAATCAACATAAATAAATGTTTAGAAAATAATATAACTTCTCATCCAAGTTTGATCTGAACACATTCACATAATATATTATATCTTAATATGTCATTAAATAAAATATTCATATTATATATATATTTTATTTCTTTTTTAAAAAATTCTTTTGTTATACTTTTATTTTTTATATATTTAAAAGACTTTAATACCCATTTTCAGCGTTTAAAACGAAACAAAGACGATTTGTAGATGAAGAGGAACCTTAAAGAGATTTAAAATGCACCTTGTCCAGCCATAGTTGAAGAAACTGAGGTAATAATTAAAGTCCTATTTTTTAACGAGTGGTGTTTATAGGGATATTATTCTTTCTTAAGGTTAAAATTTTACGTTTGTTCAGTGAAATACAATAATAATCGTTTCTGAATGTTAAAATTACTTATTAAGTTCATTTTCTTTGCAAATTACCGTACTTACTTCGCAATTAAATATTGCAAAACCTTAAAAACACTACTTATTATTGTAAATTTCATATATTAAATATATACTATTTCATTAATCTAATATATATATATTATATAATAGAGATTAGATAAAACAATATTATTATATATATATATATTAATAATGATATCTATATATATTATATAAATATATTATATAAATTAATTAATAATAATATTATCTAATATCTATAATATAATAATATATTTAAGAAAGTTAAAGCATTCCTTAAATTTATTCCGAAAATTTAAAAAAGAAAAAAAAAGAAAAAAAACAAACACAGCATTTTGCTTACGATATTTCCTTATGGGCTGTTTTACAACAGATGGTGTGCTACCGAGCAAGGAGAGAGAGAGAGAGAGAGAGAGAGAGAGAGAGAGAGAGAAGAGAGAGAGAGAGAGAGGAGAGAGAGGAGAGATGAGAGAGAGAGAGAGAGAGCAGGAGAGAGAGTAGAGAATTAAATTTCGTAATGTTGCTAAATGTGTCTAAAAGTCTGAGAGAGAGGTCTGATAATTTGAGAAAGAAGGAAAGAAAGACTTGAAGATAGAAAGGGTAGACGCGAAAGAATGATGAACATTGGAAGGGCGCATTACAGAGAAAACGAAAAACTAATAAAAGAACGATATGAAAAGGCTTAGAAAGGCAAGTGTGAGGAGGTTGTTCTTTCAATTTTTAATTTATTTAATCAGAACTCATCATGTTTTCCTTTCACTGAATTAAGGTTCCTCTTTATAACTTACTGTTTTTACCTTTGCTAAAGTTTATAATTATAATATTTTAATGATATATAATAATATTATATATAGTAATATATAGAGCCCTAATATATATATATATATAAGTCTAATAATATTTAATATTAATATATAAATATATAATATGAGTGAGTGACTTATTTATTTACTTACTAAATTACTAATACTAAATTCTCAAAATACCTATAATAATATATATATATATATAGGTATAGTAATCTACGTATTTATAAGGGTATACATATATTCGTATATAACTATATACACAGCTAAAATACTATACTCCTATATATATATATATATATATATTTATATATATATATATTATTATATATATATATATATATATATATATATATATATATATATATAATGAGTTTGTGTGTAAAAGGTAAATAAAATCAATAATGTGAACAACAGAGAATTGTTTGTCCCGTCCTGGATCAACCATCTCTCCATGCGGTCCGGTAATCAATTATTAGTTCAGTCTTATCCACTCTGACATCCCAGCAACAAACATCATGTAGCGTTCTCTACTGTTTTAATAATCATAAATATGTCCTATCATAAAATTGACCACCACTCTGTCCAGATTTGTGAATGAAAACCTTTATAGAAAATATATTGTTGTGAATATATATAATATTTATAATAATATATATTATATATAGTATATATATTATTATACTAACGTATTTTAATTTATTATATATATATAATTATTAATATAATATATTATAATATATATATAATATTATATATATACTATATATATTATATATTATTTTTATTATTTTTTATTTATTATTATATTTATTATTAATTATTATTATTATTATTAATTATTTTCATGATTAATCGATTTATATTATTTATTATACTTATAATTTTTTATTTATCATATTATAAATTGATTATTTAATATTAATTTAATAATTATAATTTTTTTTTTATTATTATTATTGAGAGTTCCTGGAGCTAAATAAAGACCTGCCACTTAAAACCAGCACCTTTATTCCGGGTGAGACCCAATGTGTATGTATTAACCGGTAGCACTTCGGGTCCTTAGAGCTGGTCCTTTTTGTTTAAAATATCCCCTCAGTAGGGTTTTTCACACCTCAATGGAAACTAGCAATCTTCTTATAATCCCATTTCGGACCCAAAAATTCGTTACTCTCTCAGACTCTACCAAGAAGATTGTGTTATGTAAGGCGCATTAAGTCCCATGCTATTTCTAAAAGAGTTGTAACAAAGCAAATAAAAATAAAAAGGGTCTGGTTGCTAGCTCTGTCGCTCATATAATTATATTCATTATATATATATATATTATTATATATATATGAATACTATATATATATATTATTAATATAATATATATTAATATTATATATATAATATACTATCTCCTACTACTATATATATTAATAATATAATCTTAATATTATATATTTATAATATATAATATATATATTATATATTAATATATATATATACAATATAATATAATTTAAGTGTACTATATACCTAATAGGTGACTATATAAAATTATATCTATTAATATCTTATTATATAATATGTAATTAATATATAAATTATATATAATATTAATAATTAAATATATTATATAATATAAATATAAATATAATATATGATAAATTAAATAATATAATATTATAATTATGTATTATATATATTAATATAATGATATAGTATATATATATATTATTATTAATATAATATATTATATATAAATATATATTATATATATATATATATATTATATCCTATATGTTTATGTTATATATATATATAAAATATTTATATATATAATTATAAATATAAAATATTATATAAATACGTAAAAACATATGGATTTTGCAACTATTTGTAATCATAGGTGATTATTTTCTAAAATCCCTAAATTATATATATCTATATTCGATACCCTATATAGGTAGGCATAAAATTACTATAAGAGATAGTATATATATCTTTTATTATATTATATATATATCCTATACTATATATATTTATATACTATAACTGTATATACTTACGCTTGAATATATAGTAGTAATAGAGGCTTATATATGCTCATAGCGTGGTGACCTTTAAATATATATATTATTATATATAATATAATATATATAATATATATAAATATATATATTAATTATTATATTATATATTATTATATTATATATATATATAATATTAATATATATATATTATTATAATATTAGCCAATGATAGCGAAAGAAAATAATCGAACTCGACCGATGGTTTCGAAATTTCCTGGTTAAATAAATGTCAATATTTTATATTTAAAATCTTACTTTTTATATTCCATTAATATTCCTATCAATTTAATACCTCATTCTCCGCAAATAAAAATACCCTTATTAGCTTTGCTAGCTATATCATATTTTGCTTTAATAATTAATTCTTTGGCTTTTAATTCTTCGCTTGGACATTATTTTTGTTTAATGTTATTTAAATTTTTTTATCCTAGCTACAATATAAAAATATAGTTTTGCAATGACTTTTGTCAGACAACGTTTGCGCTGATTGAGGATCTCAACCCTGTCGAATTTGTTTGCTTTAGGAAGAAAACATTTTTAAAAGATTTTATATATGCCTTAACCATTTTACTTCTCTTCTAAGTTTATTCTTTTACCCCAAACTGTTTCATTTCTATCAATCTGATGCAATTCGTCTGAGTTTCTGCCTCCATATATATATATATATTATTATATATATAATATTTATTATATAACTCTATATATATATATATATATATTAATTATTTGAGTATATATATACCTATAGTAAATAGATATTGCGTTCTCATATTATCTAATATAAAAACTATAATAATATATAAAGTATATATTTCATATTTAATCTCATAGGGCAAATATACATATGCAGTTGTTTGAAAATAGGCGTACATTATTGGAGCATATAAGCTTTGCACAATTACAAGCGTTTGGTCTTAAATAAAGTTACCTGTAACAAGTCCCAATTTAGTAGGTAAATGAGTTTAGAAAGGAGCACGGGTATGATGTGAATATTCGGTGTTTATGATGTTCCGTAGATTGTGACGAGTTGACTACGAGAAACTCTGCAACGTAACGGCGAGTAACCTTATAGCTTAACTAGGGTTTATTGATAAGACTCTAGATATTTACACTGAAATACACTTTGCTTGATAGGTAATAAATAATCCTTTTGTTTTACCTAAATTATAAAAGAGTATTGGGAATAGAATATAATACTAGGAATAATATAGTGATCTAGATAAACTTCACGACAGCAATATTTACTCGGGAAACGGTACAAGCAATAAAATAATAATACAAATAATAGTGTGAATCATTATAATACCTAATATTACTAATAACAATGATTAATGCTTATATACAATAAATTGATTTGATTAAGTATATTTACTAGAATATAGTAATAATTGTCGAATAAGGAACAGGAAGATACTAATAACAGAGAAATAGAATAAGCATAATGACAATATATAAATAATAATTATAGATAAAATTACAAATATATAAAATCTGATTATTAATAATAATAATTCAAAATAATAAAAGGAATAAGTGCAGTAATGATATATACCTAAATAATATAATAATAAATATAATAAATAATGATATAAATAATAATAATGATAAAATATAATATATAATAGATATTAATATAATAATGATAAAAATAATAATAATATTTTCTCTACTATAATTAATAATATAATAATTAATAATATATATAATAATGAATCAATAATGTCTTAATTAAAAAAATTTAATAATTAATCGACATCAAATTATGATCATACATATCAGTAATAATAATAAACTATTAGTAATAAATATCTATAAAATTATAATTATAAAAATCAATAATAATAATAATTTATATGTAGCATGCCGCATAATCTCATAATAAGAACTAAGAGTTATCTTTAAATAATAATACTGAAATAATATAAAAATAATAATAATAATAATAATATATAAATTAATTAATAATAATAACTAATAATAACCCACATCTACGGAGATCATAATAACCAAGTATTCAGTATACTCTAGTCACCTTTCTAACTCATTTACCTACTAAAATGAGGAACTTTACAGGTAACTTTATTTTAATGACAAAACACTTGTAATGGTACAAAGATAATAACCTCCAAATTTGTCCCCTATTTCGATAACACCTGTAATATTATATATATATAATACTATATATATAATATGATATATATATATATATATAATATATATATATAGTATATTATAATAATTAATTATATATATATATACGTTATATTCCTATTCACTATTATATATTAAGATATATATATACTATTATTATCATTATCATGTGTGTTATATAGTAATAGGAAATACAATTATTATATATATACTTATATATTTTTATACATATATCGTGTAATACTGTTACACTACAAATAATGTAATAAAATGTATGTTTATAATATGTTACAAATTATTCAATTAGTATTATATTTTATATGTTTACTATCATATTTATTATTATAGATAATTTACTTTTGTTAGATATATATATGATATATATATATTATATATAACTTTATATATTTGTCATACTTAAGAATCGCATTATGAGATAAGGATTCTGATCTCCGTTAAAGTAAGTATGAACTTGGCAAAAGATATGGCGATGCAATATAAAGTAAGTTCCTTATTAATAAATGTCTACATAAATTTCTTAGACCAAGATGTTCTGGTAACATTCCAGTTCTCTCACTTCTTTTAAATATATATATTATATATATTAGTATTATAGTATCTACATATATATATATATATACTAATTATATATTATAGTTACTAATATATAACATAGTTTATATATACTATTCTCATATATATAATGGTGAACATCCGCATTCAGATCTAAAACCCCCCTCCCCTCACTATGCCATACTCGCTTTTAGTCTTAATTAAACGGATGTTTTCAGGATGATTTTTGAATAACTATTGAATCATTTTTATTCATTTGTTTTCTAGTGTTTTGATTAATTTCTTGTGACTAATGTAAGCATAATAAGAAATAATTATATTATATATAATTATTAATCTATATATATCCTTATATATATTATTATATATTATTATCAGTTATATATATTTATAATACTCATTTTTATTAATATATCATATATATTTATTATGAGGTTTCACTATGAATTCCTACTAAAAATTTATAGTTATAGTATTATTATCATCCTGGTGTGTACTATATAGTATTTTATATTTTATACAATGTTATTTATATATTATACAACTTATTATATGATATCATTAAATATTATTAATAGGGTTAACTATATAGATATAATGATAATATATATATATATATGATATATATATATAATAATATATATCATATATATATATATATATATAAGTACGAGCATTGTGAAATAAAAATATTAAACGAGAAAGAACTTGTCGTCTATCTTAAATGAATGAGTCACAGAAGATTTTACTCTCCATCAGCGGGATTCGAACACTGGACTCCGCGTTGCTGAGTTAACAGTAACCGGATGCTCTAACCACTACGCCGTCACACTGTCCAAGACACGCTTCAACTACGTGTTTTAACAAAGCACCCGGTTTTCTCATCCCATAATTGTTGAGTACTTTTAATGTAGCATTAATATTACTCTTGATTTTGCATTAGTTTCATTTCAATAAAATTTGACCAAATGTTGGAAAAATGAGCCATTGAAGGAGCAAGCGTTCGTTGTGTAATGAGAGATTCTGGAACAAACATGAAAAGAGCATTTTTCTTTTCGGGGTTAAATTATTTGGACTGTACAGTACATTAAATACAGTAAACAATTAAAATTTGAAAAGATTTATAAAAGGAAATAAACGACCTCATTATCAAATATCGCACAATTGCCACTCATTTCCATCATTCAACCATGGTTCAAGAAGAGTTAAAGAAATTTCAAGAGAGACTCAAAATGGGTGTTTTAAACGTTGTACATGATTCACCTACAAGATGGAACAGCACTTTACATTTGTTGAAAAGAACCGAAGAACTGAAAGAGTTTCTTTGTTTGCATGATGCTAGCAAATCTAAAATACCAGTTCTTAACAATATAGGGTGAATAATATTGTATGGGTGTGTGAAATCTATAGAGCCTTAAGGGGAAGTTGCATAAAAGCTTAGCTAATCAACATCTACAATCGCGGATGTCATATTTTTTATAGTTAGCCTTATAACCGCTCTTGTGAAAACTGTATATTATAAACCTGAAACATCTGCGCAATCATGGTCATTGGTTGAAGAATATGAAAAGGGAAAGCGAGTGATTAGTTACATGGTGCATATTTTGAAAGTCGAACTTAAGAGAAGGTTTAACGGACTTGAAAATGAGAATATGTATAAAGTAACGATATATTTTAATCCAAGGCATAAGTGGATATTTTGCTCGTCAGGACAAATAACTGATAAAGTAAAATATTCTGTAGCTCAGCCTTGCGACGACATGAAATTTGAGAATAAAAGCTTAGAGGTTGTTGAAAAAAAAAAAAAAAGGAAAGTGAAATTCTTAACAAAAAATTTGTTCCAGTACGAGTACATCATTAACTGAGACTCTGAATATAATTCTTGCTTCCAGTAGTGACGATAAGGAGGAGAATATCGCAAGCAGTACATCATTGGACTTCACAGAAAAATATCACAAGGAAAAAGGGTGGGTCCATAGGAAGATGCCTTAAAATTGTGGAAGTATGAAAGCAAAGAATATCCAGGTTTGATAATAGTTGTTTGTACATTCTTAAACTGCCCTCCTATAGTGTTGCCAGTGAAAAACTTTTCAGTTTCACTGGACATTTTCTATGAAGAAGATCCAGAACATCAGAGATAAAGAGAGTTTCAATTTTAAAAAATAACTCTCCCATCACATAAATTTTGTGTATTAACAAGGAATAAATAAAGTTTAATTTAACATTTAATATAAGTTAGTGATTGCAACCGGTTTGAGTATTTTCAGGCGCGAGGCGGTATAGCTGGGAGGGTTCGGGAAATGAAAATTTATAAATTTCGTCCATACTTATTTATAGGTTATGTTTGGATTTCATAACTACCTTCTAATACATATCGTTATTTTTAAATGAGTAATATAATACATAGTATATGATATATATATATTATATATAGTATATTGAGTCATATATATAGTATAGTAAGCGTAGAGAGTTAAGTTACCTAATATCATATATATATATATATATATATATATTATATTATATTATATAAATATTAATAGGTATATATATATAATTATATATCTAAGGGAAGTAAAACATGGCAATCATCATGCAGCTTCCTCGTCCGGATCCTAAGTAAGTAGACCTGAGAGAAGTTTACACTCCGCTTTGAAGAAGGGCTAAATTTAGTAATCCGGCGAATTGCTAACAATGATAAGTTAATCATTGAAAATTATCAACACTCTCAAAATTTGCCAATACCACAAGCTTCTCCAAGATGTGGTAACAAGATGGAATTCATCATATCTCTGCAAAGGATCATAGAGCAACTACTATATATTGCAATTTTCTTCCAATTCCAAGAAACATCTAGATATTTAAATGCAAATCACTGGAAGGCTAATGGAGAATATATTAGATTGCTACAACCATTTGAATAATTAACTAAAAAGGGAACAGTGATATGAATGGTAGATTTATCTTTTGTAATACTTGCAGTTAATGCGTCTTCTAAAACAATATTTTTCGAAAAAACTTGAAGGATAGAGGTGTGAAAACCCTATGAAAGAATGAACTTTTAAATTTATTCTATACTTAATTCAAAAAGAAGAGTCAAGCTTTATGTACTGCACAGTTCGAATCCAATGACAAATTAGCTCCGCTTGATTATATATTGATGCAGAATAAAATCTACAGAAATTAATGCTCAAAGAAGAGTAAAAGTTTTATATAAAAGCTAAAGAAAATATTACAAAGTTCAGATTTGATGAACAAAATGATGATCAAAATGATCAGTTTTATACAGATTCACATGAAGAATCTGAAATATGAAACTGGCAGATCAATTGAGATAGAATACACATTTCAATTTCTGGAAGTTGCTGTTGATGATCATGCTTAACAGAAAAATCGTCAGAAGAAATATGAAGATATTATTCATAGATTACATATCAATAATAAGTGGCAACTTGATCATAGGTAGAAATAAAGTTAATGATGACATAACGTAGTAAGCAAGAAGTTGAGGTAAATACACTAAATTGAATAATATTACTTATTTCAGTACTTCCTGTGGGAGCTTATATATACTTTTGCAGCACAGCTCCTTTAGGATATGAAGATCGGAGTTGCTTGATCCTACGTTAGGTGAAAGAAGAAAATGCTCTTTATTCCTGATTGTCATCTATAACTGAATTTTATGCTATGGACATATCTCTTCTGCTTCTCATGCGCATGTGTATTGATTTTAGCGAGAGAATGTTTAGCCATGCAGTAGAAAATATTATACATATTAAATTATTGGAAATAAAATAATTTCCGTTCCATCCTACTGATCAGCTCCTGTTTCTTCTATCCCATAATTTAAGAGCATTTTGGATCTTTATAATATTAGAGATGTGTTACCTTAAATAGAATGGCATAATGCTATTTATCGACTTTCTCTTTTCATTCTGTACTTGTGTTATAATTATAATTTAATTTTCTCAATAAATCATTATACTTGTGATACTCTATAATCAGTATCGATCAACAGCACGCTGGTAAGTTGCAGCGTTTATAATATGATATATATATATTATATATATATATATTATTAGGTATTATATAATTATTCTATATATATTTTATATATATATATATATATCTATATTCTCTATTATATATTTATTTTATATATATTATTTATTTATACTATACTATATATAGTACATTTATATATATTCATATTATTATTTATATACTATATTATATATTATATCTATATATATCTATTATATGTATATATATATATAATATATTTTATATGTATATATAGTTGTATATAGGGTATATTAATATATTATATATTATATTAACTTTTCTGAGTTACTCTCCCAGGAAGGGTTCTTCATCCTGTCAGCCGCGGGAAGCATCTTTTCTTCTCTCAGAACATCGTTCTATTACTGCACTAATTCCTCTTCTCTCTTCAGCCTCTCATTTTTTGGTAGCTTGAGCATTCTTTCAGAGATGTTCTCCACCTGACTTCCTTGCCCACCTCTTTTTTCGTCTTGAATGGGTCTAGGTCTTTTTACCTTTTCTGGTATACTTACCCAACCAGATTGTTTTTTGCAATCAATAGGAATATTTTCCTTCGCATCTTTCAGATGTTCCCACCATCTCAATCTTTCTCACTCATATCCAGTCTTCAGTTATCATCGTGTCTTGCCACCCTATAGTCTTCTCTTAATTTACTGTCATTCCTTATTCTGTCTCTCTACTCTTTCAATCATAGTTCTTAATATATCCTTCTCATCTCGACGCTTGTATTTTACTTATCTCTATTCTCGTTGTTGTCATATTTCCGTCGATACTAGCAGTGTCGGATGGTCATGTAAATTGTTAAAAATCACTTTTTTAACGTCTCTATTCGATGCTTCTATTTTTACTAAACCATGGTATGTGAGCCGCTTTCAATAACTAATCCATACTTTCCATTCTCTTCGCGTAATCTCTCCTCACTTCCCTCTCTTTCTGTTAAAACATCCCCGAGATAATTGCAAGGTATTTACCGCTTTCACCTCCTCTTCACCATTCATCACTCATCCCCTCCTCATTTCTCCGGTTACTGTTAATACCTGTCTCTGTACGGTTCAATAATACATCGCCTTACGATTCCCTCCATCTCTCCACCTCTATATACCAACTCTACCAGCTCTCGAATTCGTCTCTCTCTTCTCGTCCCAACCTCAACATGCTAGATCTGTCACCGCCTATGCCATTATGTCACTTCAAATTCTCCCTAGTCCTCTTTCACTTTCTTTTATCACTGGGACAGCTCCTAAATTATGAATATATTTAGCAGCAAGTGGCGATAAAACACTCCCCGATCTGCTGTCACTCCTGTTTTTCATCACCTCAAACATCTATCGGTTCTCCCACTCGTCAACATTACACACTGCATTTCCTCATACAGTACCTTCTATTGCCTTCTTGAACACCCTTCACTCCATAAATTCCCTCTACCATGAGCTCTCCAGGTGCTTTTTCCTTGAACTATGAATAAAAGAAATGAAGTTACAGAAATGTAAAGCTTACAAGATGCTCTTGCCATATTTACAGCGATCTTTCTCCCCGAGACCATTCTCTGGGTGGAATAGAGAGGTCCGTTCTTTCCTCTAATGGCCTCTTCGTTATACCAGTACTGGGCCCTTCTCGAGTCTCGGCTATGACCTTATCTACTTTCCAGATCATCCTCTACAAAATATTACATTCGTATTACTTTTTTCGTTCCAGATGGAAATCAGTGAACATATCCTATAATTAACAGCTGCCTGCATCTCCTTACCTTTATATACATCGTATTGGGATTATTTGCTTATGCGTCAGCCCCTTTCCGGCACAATTTCTTCTCCCCAAACCACTGTTTATCAAACTGTTGATTGGTCCCTTGCTTCAGCCCTTTTCTCCTTCCATCCACCAACTCCAACATGTCCACTCATCCTCTCCTGGAGTTTTACCTTCCTTCATACTTTCTTATAGCAGGCCTCGTATTCCTCAGGCTTTGGTGATCTCTCCGCTCTCTCCCTCATCTTCTCCTCCCTACTTGGGCTTAGTCTGATCTGCAGCTTCTTTCTCGTTGTTCTCTGTATTCTACATTAAGAGCAGATCTTCATCAAGTATGTCGGTCCATTCTACATTTCTTCTTCCGGTGCTCACAAAGAATCTCTTCTCTCCGTTCTATCTTTATATTTTCTAGTTACTTATTTTAATAGCTACTCAGATTTGCGCAATCCTTAATTGTGAGCTTATTTTCTTCCTTCGCCCACATCTCATTCGTTATTTCCCCTAGCCATTTCTCCTATCCGTCCCATCTTTTTTTGCTCTCTTATTCTCCTCTGCCTTATTCCTTTTGAACTGTTATTAATTTCCCCTTGCTGCGCTGTTCTCCTTTTCGCCACTTCTCATTTTTCCCTGTTTTTCCTTAATTTCTTTTTTCACTTCTTTCGTTTCCACCATGTGTACTGTCTCTTCCAGTCCACAGGCATAAGCCTTATTTCGGGGTGGAATTTTCCATCTCCTAACATCTTTTACAAAAAGTTTCTCTGCACTGTATCTCTGACTGACATACCTGCATATGGTTTAGTTTTACTCTCCTTCTTAGGGTTTCCTGAGTTCCAGTTCATTTTTCGTTCTGCGTTTATGCTTGCCAACGTCTCCACTCTGGATCACTATGCCCCTCTTATTCGCGTTCATTTTTAATTATATACTAAATATATATACTACCTTATACAATTGCCTTTATATGGTATAGTATATTATTTTGCCGGAATTCCTAGCACTAAGTTTTGGTATATTAATATAATTTATCGTTAATAACCTATTACTAGATATAATATATATATACTATACTTATATATATTACGTATATTATATACTATTATATATATATTATATATAGCTTCAAATTAGTTTAAAATTAAAAATATATTTCACTTGATTATGATATATATTCAATTTCAATATAACTTTTGGTCAGATATGGCATGTATTTTAAAAGTTATTTACTATTGCGTCATTTACCTATTCTGTATTGCATTTTTAAATAGTTTATCAAAAAGTGTATTTTTGTTAGGGGTAAGTCATTTTGAATGTCAAACCCTTTTAAGTTTATCAAAACTAATTTTGTTTAATATGGAAATCATTTTAGTGTTGGAGACCTTATCATATATTTATATATTATTAAGTTATAATATATTTATGGCATAGTTTGTAACTTAAGATTTTTGTTGTTGGATAATATTAAAATAATCTTTTTTTACACTTTTTGTATTTAAAATCAGTTCTAATAAATTTATTTTCATTAATGTCCACATAGATTACTTTCAATGAATTATATTATTTTTATTTTCAAAACTACCGTTTTAAAAATATAGTCTCCGGCCGGAGAAACGCGGATGACTAGGTCTCTTCTTGGCGGCGAGCCGGAAGATCCTTAAAAAGGCGGCAACTCCGCCAAGCGGGCCGGAGCCGGAAGATCTTAAAAGAGGCCGAACTCCGGGCAAGCGGAGCCGAGCCGGAATCCGGTGCATCCCTAATATAAGTTAGCCACTAAAGTGGCTTGTTTGATGCTTGAAGAGTTGAGTCCCCGTCCCGTATCATGGAAAACAATATATTTGTGGCAAAAATTCTTCAGTATTTGATAGATTCTTACAGGGTAAGGAAATAAATCCAATGCCGTTGTATATATATGCTATCTATATATATATATATATACCGAATATTAATAATTAATATAATATAATATATAATATTATATATTTTATATTATATATACATATAGTATTATATATATATATAATATATACTCATTGTATACTATATATCTACTATAATATATATATATTAAGTATATATATTTATTTAATATATCTATTTTAATATCTATCTTATATATAATATAGTTATATTAATTAAACCTATAATACACCTATATCTTTTAGTTATATTATCATACGTCACGTCGTGAGCCTATCACCGTTATCTCCTATTTCTACTTCCATACATCATTAATATCAACTATATCAATCTCACTCGGTTACTATCTCTAGTTTTTTAACTATACCATATTATACTATATTCCTAAATACTATTCAATTAGTATGCTTACCTATTAAACAACTTTTTATTATTAAATCTATCTATCTATATCTAGTAGTTTAATTTTAACTCTACAATTGGTAATGATATTTCAATGTTAGAAAATTTTAAGTTACTTATATATATAATGTTGTATAAAATATGTGGACATCAGCGTGCAACATGAAATCACTTAAAATAAATCTACTCAATAACTATAGAATTGGGTGTTTGTTCAAGTATATGAAGTTATTACTTGTGTATATTATCTCGAGCAATTTCTATCTTATAGTTAAATATTTTGGAGTTTTGTAGACTTCCGACTTTTTCAAACCGGGTGAACTATGTTATTCATTGTATATATCCAAGAAGTGTTTATTAATTAATAATTCGACTCATGTATATTTCTAATATATTTTCGTTCCTTAATATATAGACTAAATATCTATATATATATATCTTAGTATTTTAACACTACTGTTGACATTGGGAAACTAAAATAAACTAGTAGAGAAAAGTGATTATAATACTAAATTATATAACTTATGCAAAGGAACGACAGGATCTTAACATATTTTTACGATATAGATTAAAACTATGAATAAATAAAAGCTAGTTTGTTTTATGAGTTTAAGAAGAGATGTGTTGCTGGTAAAATGATGAAGAATGGAGCTGAATGAATACATTTAAGTAAGAAGCCAAAGTGTCATTAATAGTTGGGAAATTAAATAGAAATTTTCGGTTTGAGAATCGAGGATGAAACCAAAAATAAAAATCTGTATCTTATTACTTGATACTACTAATAATTACATTTAATTATGTCATTGGAAGAGAAAGAAGAAAGGGAAAGCAATCTCTTAGACAGCATAAGATTATTATAGCCAAGAAATTTCATAGACATAAAAGAAGACTAGGGAAACTACTATCGGGTGAGACGATTACGAAGAAGAAAATTTTGTAAAGAAAAGTTAAAAAAAGTAAAAAAAAGAACAAAAAATATGAATTTATTATGTTTAATGAATAATATATGCTTATAAAATATGATAATCGTGTATAACATTCTAAAAAAAATGTTTTAAACTCCAAATATAAATAGATTAAGGAAAATTATCAATTGAAAGGACACTTTAGAAATTTGACAAATCCTCTGAGATATACTTAGTTTAGCACAAAAATGTGAAGAATACAATTACAGTGAATGATATGATTCCTTTTCCTCAAAAAAAAACAGAGGGGTGTTATCGTCATTTACAGCGTTGAGAGAAATTGAACTCGTAATGTTAGTAAGGAAAAAAATATTTGGAAGAATAAATTTTGGCCCAATTGATTTTAAAGAAACACCGAGATGTTACCGATTGAAAGAAATATAAAATATTTTCAAATGATTCATTAAAAAAATGAAATTGGATATAAACAGGAGATTCTCTTAAACTGAAAATTCGCCTGAAAGTTTTTTGACGGAAAAAAAATTATTCTTACCTCGCGATTTGCCCCTTTCCGTGCTTGAAGATTTCTTTGGGAAAATTTTATACATTTTTGGTGCGAGAAATTTCTTTGGTCATACTTTTTTCAATCTTTCTCTCGCCCAGACACAATGCAACTTATAATTCTTTTTATGAGAAAAACTCTCTTTACTACCATATTCCTTTTGAGGCAAAATAATTTTTTGAGAAAAATAATTTTTGGAAAAAAATCCTAATTTTTTTAAAAATGCATTTTTTTTTTTTTTGGCGAAAAAAATTAACGAAAGAGGGTTGGCGCTTTAAAAAAAAACAGTTGATGCCGCCAAGGGCAATAAATCCATTTTCCAACCAGGTCTGTACCCCAGAGACTCAAAGTTGTAACAAATAACTACCTAATATTATATTTTTAGAAAAAAAAAATCTTTGGGGCTTTAATTAAACATGGGGTAAATTTGGAAAAAACGAATAATTCGAAAATGCCTCTTTTGATGTTTGGATTGTAGGCCTATCACTTGCGATACAAATGAGGTAAAATCGTAGTCTGTAAATGAAAGAATGATTTATGAGATAATCTGTAAATACCCCCCTTCTCCATATTAATATTTAAAATATTGAAGGTAGAAAAACTATTATCTTTCCCTTTGTCCTTTCACTTTTTGGCCCTGCCCACTCCGGCTATTCTCCTTGTTCTCTGTGCCTTCCCTTGCACCATGAAAGAATGTGCTTTATCACCTTCATCACCCCTCCTCTGCACATCCACTCAAAAAAAAATATTAAAAAAAAAGGAAACTTATGAAGTTCAAAAATTAAATGATCTTGAATAATCTTATACCAAAAAAAATTAAAATATGAAAATAAAATTTAAAATAGAAAAATTAAATTTAAAATTATAAAAAAAAGTAAAGAAAAGAAACCTAAGACATCAATTGAGGTATCTGAAATCATGGGTCGAAACCATCCGTATTTCTGGAATCACACAATACCGATCTCTCTTCGGTTTGTTAATAACCTAATACACCTTAAAAATTTCTCTTAATAAGACGGCAACGTCAAAATTTAATTCCTTTTTGGTGGGAAATTCGCAAAAATTCTGGTAATTTTTTTAAAATAGGGAGATCTCCAGGCATGCTTTTAAATATTCCCATTGAGTTTTAGGCGGATAAAAAAATTTTGTGTTAAGGGTATAAATTTTTGAAAATAGTAAATTTTTTTTGAAAATTGTAAATATTTTTTGATGGCAAATGGGTATGTGGGTTTCTTAACAGCATAGAATGGTCCCGCCTCTCGGCTCCATATTATAAACCCCCGGTACTACACGATACGCTTTCTATATAGGAGATCGATTTTATGATTGTGCGTTTATATTAGAGTAACTTCTATTTATCTAGTGAAAGGTGAGTGAAAAAGTGAGTTTTGATAGTAGCAAGTCGGAATAGTGAAAATGATGTGCAAAAAATTTTTTAAAAGATTTTATAGGACAATATCCGCCAAATTTGAGAAAAGAATATTGTAAATTACATACTCCGTGGGTGTAATACGTAAGTAGGGTTATAAGGGTATGAGGAATAGATTGTGTTATATTAGAAATGTGGATATGGATGTGTTAAAATAATATGCGGATTACGATAATTCAAAGGTAAATTGATAAGTCTTATAACACACGCACCAGAAAAATATATTATTTTATATAGTTATAAGGAGAATAAAAAGAAATTGTAGAAAAGTGTGAATTTTCCCCTTCGAATATAACATCAGGTTTTTTAAATGATATTGTTCACTGCTTTCGTTCTCTACCCTCCGCTTGGGTTTCCTTTTTTCCCCCCCCGGTTGCTTGTCTTCTCTCCCCTTCCCTCATGCGCAAAGCAAGGTGAATATCTCATCAACAACTCACACACAGGTGAAACACGTGCAGTAAGGTGTTACATCAAACACACTAACGGGGTTTAGTATGCATTTTGTTTTAACAATGATTTAACTCTACTTTGCTTTCAATTTTAAGTATAACTCATTGTTTTACTGCTTTACACACTCCATATGTGTTTTACTGTCTTAACTCACATATTTATTAAAATTACATACCTTAAAGCAGTAAGTCAGTAAATCAATAGAGGTGTTATCACCTAACACCAAAGGGGGTTAGATAAATGTTCTTTTGTTTTACTTGTTTACTACTGCTTTAAATCTCAATGTTTACTGCCTTTAACTCATCGATGTTTTACCTGCTTTAACTCATGATATTTATTAAAACATTGACATACTCTTATAAGTGCCAGTAAATCAGTAAAAATTCAATAGAATAGGTGTTTTACAGATATTAGCAACCAAAGGGGTTAGTATGTCTTTTGTTTTTACATATTTTTTATTGATCTTAATTTAAACTGCTCATATACCTCAAAAAAGAACTCTTGTTCTTTAAACTCTATGTTTTTTAGCTTGCTTTAATCGAATCATATTTATTAAACATTACTACGCTTAAATTGCTATAAAATCAGTAGAATCTAAATAGAGATGGCTACTATAGGCAACAAGGGGATTAGTATAATGCTTTTGTTTTTACTGTTTTAAGATCGCTTTAACTCATGTTTTACTGTTTGCTTTAACTCATTATGTTTTACTGCGTTAAATCGATAATTTTATTTAAGAATCAGTCAATAACATCGATAGCCGCAATTAAAGTCGAGTTGAAACCAGACTAAATAGCACAAGGGATTAGTATGCTTATTGTTTTATTTATCTGTTTTAACTTTTAATCCGATGTTTTATACTCGCTTTAACTCATGTATGTTTTTACTGCTTCAAACTGCATATTTGAGCACATTTTGTATAAACTCCATATATTTATGTAACATTATGTCTTTTTTATTTTGTTTTAGAATTTTACTTTTTATTTTATTTTATTAAATTATTGTTTATTTTATTTTTATTTATTAGTTTTATTATTTTTATATTTTATTTTTATTATTATATACTTAGTGTTATTTATCTTTCATGAACCAATTCGTATTTCCTTTATCTGGAAGACTCATTCTTCCCTTTTCACACACACACACACACACACACACACACACACTATCTATTTACACCACTTACACATATATTAAGCGTAATAATTTTACATTACAACATTTTATTTTTATTTTTATTATTATGACTTATTATTATTATTATAAAGACCACCTATTATTCATTTTTTAGAAACTAACACATACATACCTATACCACATTCTGTTCTTCACCTTCACAGCACACACACGCACCCACGTTTCACTTCTTACATCAGCATATCACGGTATTAATTTTTTAGATTTATTAAAACTATTTTTCATTATTAATTTTACCACGTATCTATTTTTATTATTATCTCATTTTCTAAATATACTAAAATTATTTCAAAGTTTCTAAAAACTTCTATAGATAAATCAATTCATTATCCTTGAACAAGACAGTTATTAAAATTCTTAACTGTTAATGATTTTTGTTTAATAATTTTAATAACTAATCGAAGTTTTTATAATACCTTAGCTAAAAATTTTTATCAACATCATTTATTAATAAACATATATTTTTATAAACGTTTACCCTATAATGCAATAAACGTCAGTATAAAATCAGTAAGGCCAGCCCCCTAGCAAAAGACGCTCTTAACACCAAGGCTTATGGCCACGTCTTTGTTCTTATCTTGACTTTAGCTGCTTTAAACGAATCATCTTTAGTTCATGTAAATATAGTATATATTAAATACAACAAAAATAAGTTTCTTCTCTGCTAACATAATACAATGTTAATATTTTAATTAAAGATCATTCATATAGAGTTTTTTATTCTAAAGAATCAAACAATTATTCCGTTACATTTTATACTTAATTCTTCGCCTCGATGTTATTCACTTAAAATGATTTACAAGAGTTTTTTAAAATAATTATCGATTTTCTTTACTTATATTATTATTATCTATGTACATTGACAGATCCATCACCGAGAAAACATACAACGACCCGGCACGTCCTTAACAGTAATAACGAAACTGACATCTCTCACGTTAAATAATGTGTTTGAAATAACTACTTTAGGCCTAAATTAGGAAATAATTACCTTTTTTGTATTCTCCGGGGACGATTTAGGCCCTAATTTTCGCAGGGTCTGGTCAAAATATTTTATTTTTAATTCAAAACTGACCTTTTTTTTCTGTAGAAATGTGGTTGGCAGATAACTACGTAGGTCATAAATTTAGGGGCCCTAAATTTTGGGTATAAGCCTGTTTTTGTATCCCAGGCTGATTTCAAAAATAGCCTAATGGACCAGCGTCGAAGGCAAGGGTATCTGCCTGATAACAGAGGCGAGAGCATGTTTAGGGGGCTGGAGGAGAGGGGCGAGCGATTGGATATGAAGAGTTCATAAATATGAGGTGATTGCAAACTGAAGACGGAGTGCGTGGCAGGCGAATCGTAAGACGAAGATGTCCACTTTAAGGCAGGTAAGCTACAAAGGAGCAAATGTGATTCTTGGATGGAGAGCGTGCTGGTGACTTGGGCGGTCGAGAGTAGATCCTTATGCTCGTAGAATGGGACGGCTCGCACGAGCGATATGGTGAATTGGTGCGAAGAATATGGATTTTTAATCGTGGACTTTTGAAGAGCAGTTGAGACTTTGTTCCTTTGGGGTAAAACTTGTATTTGAAGTCAAGAGGTTGCTGTGTATAATATTAGGTCGTTCATTAGGAACCTACAAAGCTCATGGGGATTTATCAAAATCGAATCAGATCATATTTTATCGGACGCTGTTAAGCGTTGATAGCAAAGGTTTATCGTTAGAATTTGGTATTAAAAGTGTTTTTAATATTTTTACCTAAGTGCAATATCGATATTCATTATAAATAAATACTTTACATGGGGAATACATTATTAAATTTCACTAACAGTAATAAGACTAATAATTTACATTCACCGTAGATTTATAGTAGATCACGTGAACGCAAAAAAACACGCCAAGAGCGCCGACGCAAGCGCGAAAATCCGCGGTTGCGGACCCGAACCGACAGCAAATAGAACCCAGCTCGAGCCAGGTAATATTACTGAAACGCGGTGTCCTGCGAACATATGAGCGTTGTAATTTCAAAGTGAGCTAGAAGCATACATCCTAGATGGTTATCATTTTGGACAAACCAGTCCCATTTATAATTATGTATCTTGAATATTAGAGTAGTTTTCATATTGTGTACTGTACTTACTGTATTGTATAAATTATTAGGTCTTCTATATTTCCACTGTGTTCAAATAGCGTCATGTCAGTTTGATTAAAGTCCCTGGTATAGTCCAGTGTTTTATTTATTACAAACCAACAGGGAGATTTTTTCGTATGGTTGCCTGGACTGCAAATACCAACATCTGATATGAAGGTATGAACTTACATACTTTATCGATGTAGATTTTTGAAGTAAAGGTTTAATGGGGTTAAATATGAAATACCGAATTAAACTTGGACAATCCATAAGAGAGAAATTACGGCTTGAGTATACCAATGTAGGGGAATTTTTTATTATGCATAGTACTAATTATTCATATCTCCTAATCGCATGTGTCTTTAAAGTTAATTTTTAAAATAAAAATTGGTGTAATAATATTTTTAGATTAAACAACCTTTTTTCATAACTTAATACATAGAGAAGATTAAAAAAAACCGTAAAAAGACACTCCACCTTGCGCAACAAATGGCCAGCGGCAACTGCCGGCATGAAACTTCATTGATTATACATTTAGGATACTGCTGACGGTCGTATAAAAGGTGTAACATTTAAGAGACATATTGGTATACCTTATATATATATTCCTTAAAGTAATAAGATCCTAAAGGCATACCACAAAGAGAAACATGGCCTATGGGGTGCATCAGCCCGAGAGTTGTGATTCTCATATTAATCCCTCAAAGGAATTCATAAACTTTAGGATTTAAATACAAACAAACGTGCTCTATTCCCTAAACAAAAACAAAAAATGATTTCTTTTTCAAAACTAAATGTTTTACAAGAAACTTTACCAGTGAATCGACGAACTATAAACTAAAATTAAAAAATATTTCAAGTAAGAAATAAAATTAACGACTTCATCAATATACGGAAACGGTATAGTTTGAGAAGAATACAACAAATGATGTAATGAAAGTTTACAACGGCGTAACATAAAGAAAATATTTCCGCGACCGCGTAGTAACATAATTACGCCGCACGGGTTCATTTGCGTCGGTTTCCAGCACCGGTCGCGCTTTGCGGGCGCTCCTCTTGCGTTTTTGCTTCAGCAGTGATCTACTATAGAATCTAGTGAAATTAATTATTATACTACTTCTTAGTGAAATTAAGTAATTATTCCCAATGTAAAGTTATTTATTATAAATATGCACTATAATATACACGTAAAAACATACAAACACTTTTTATAACAGAATTATGATAACTAGCATTACAACTTCTAAAATGTTTTAATGATGAACTATGATTTTTTAAATGAGTTTCAATATCTTTCTAAACGACAATAAGACACACCTGGTCAAATAGAAGTTTAAAGAACGAAAGTTAATTTTCAAAAGGACGGATAAAATGAATCTTCTCGGACCCAATCCACAATACGAAGGCCTCCAATACTAGAGCCATACCAGGATTACTCCGAACCCACACCTCCACAACGTAAGCGAAAACAATTTCTTCTGTACCTGCTTAAAGGAATCTCCGAATCCAGCACATGCATTTCAAGTTTGAAATACTACTTTTATAAAAATATAAATAATAATGACAATGTAACAACTTATCTATATTGGAATTACCTTTTGACCTGGTATTCGGCTTAAAATCAAAGGCCTGGGGATACAAAAAGCGCTTAATACCCTAAAATTAAGGGGCCTAAATTTAAACTGCCTAACCCGCTTAGTTATTCCGCACCCCACATATTTTTACAGAAAGAACGGTCCAGTTGAAGAATATCATTATTGGGACCTGGAATGTAGGAGCCTAAACGCCCCGGGATACAAAAGGATTATCCTAAATTTAGGCCTAAAAGTAGTTATTTTTTTCACAACACATCTTTAACTGAGAGATTGTCAGTTTTCGTAATCTGTATAAAGGAGTGCGGGGGTTGTTGTGATTTTCTCGTGATGGGAATTGTCAATGTACATAAGATAAATAACAATCTCAATAATCAAAACGAAAATCCCGACATTATTTAAAACCAACTTTGAATATATTTTGTAGTTAAAGCATCGAGCGAATATAATATAAATGTATACAGTGAATCAATAAATTTGTTATTATTGTAAAATAAAGAAACTTAGAATGATTTTTAATAAAAAATAACATGTTTGTTAGCTGAGAGATTGAACTTACTTTGTTATATTTGATACTTAATTAACATGGCTAAAAGATTAATGATGTAAAAAGCAAGTAAGTCAACTAGAACAAACGTGGCATAGCTTGGTGTACCGAGGTTTGCTAAGGGGCTGGACCTTTACTGATTTATACTGATCTTACCTTGTGCTTTAAGAGTAATTCGTAGGAAATACTACTGTTTCCTTTCTTTTTAAATAAAATTTTTCATAAAATTTTAGAAAAGTTATTATACAACCACTTCTGATAGTTATTAAAGATTGTATAAACAAAAAGTAATTAAAAGGTTTAATGAATAAGATGTCTTGTTCAATTTTAGATGACATGATGATTGTATATAGAAGTTTTAAGCTAACAACTTTGAAATAAATTTTTAGTTTATATTTGTAAAATGAGTATATTATAATGTACGTGTGTTAATTTATAGAATAATACATAAATGTTTTTGGAATAAGAATTGTAGTCGGTAATGTGTGGTAAGTGAGCTGGGCGTGTTGTGCTGTGGGTTTGGTGTGTGGTGTGTGTGTGTATGGTATGCTCTGAAATCGAATAACGCAAAGTTCATAGGTTTTTTTATTCTACACCTGCATGAATGATAGAAAATAAAGAATAAGAATGTTTTAATAAATTATAACGTTATATTGTGTCAGAAGAGCATTGTGCGTTGTGTGTGTGTGTGTGTGGTGTGCGGTGTGCTGTGGTGTGGTGTGTGTGTGTGTGTGTGGGTGTGTGCGTGTGCGTGGGTGTATGTGGTCGTTCTAAATAATAATAACATTAATAGGCATGAAGTAAATAACACTGAAGTATAATAATATATTAAATAATAAATGATAAAAATATAATAAAAATAAAGTAAGAGAATACATAATAAAGTTTTAAATATAAGTTTATTAAAACAATAATACTTGTTAATAAATATTATGAGTTAAAGCAGTAATAAACCATATGAGTTTAAGCAAGTAAAACATATTAAATGAGTTATGAAAGCAGAATAAACCAGTGAGTTAAACAAGTAAACATTCATAAACACAACAAAGCATATAACTAAATGCCACTTGTTGCTATGTAACACACTCTATTGATGTTAACTCGATTTAACCTGTTTTATAAAGGTTTGTATGTTTTAAATAATATAAATATGAGTGTGAAAAGCAGTAAAACAATGAGTTAAAGCAGCTAAGAAACATGTTTACGAGTTAGAGAGGCATGTAAAACGAGGTACACAAACAAAGAAGCATACCTTAATCCCCATTGTTTGCCTGATGTAGCATCTCTATTGATTACTGATTTACTGATATTTAGTATGTAACTGTTAGATAAATTCCGAACATATAGCAGAACAGACAAAATATGGAGTTAAAGAAGGCAGTTTATGGATTGAAAGATAAAGCAGTAAAACAAAAGCCTACTAACCCCTTGTTGCTATGTTACACCAGGATGGATTACTGATTTACTTGTTGTTTTAAGGTATGTAATGTTAATTAAATTATTATTTGAGTTAAAAGTCGAATAAAAACATCAGTGAGTTAAAAGCCACGTAAGACAAACATGAGTTAAAGCAGTAAAAACCAGTAAAACAGAAAGCATACTATCCCCTTGTTGCTATGTAGCATCTTTTACTGATTTACCTGATTTACTGCTTTAAGGTATGTAAATGTTATTAAATATATTTTTAGTTTAAATGTTTTAAAAAACATATGATGAGTTAAAGCAGTAAAACATCGAGTTAAAGCAGTAAAGAACAGTAAAAACAAAAAGCAATAGCTACACACCCGCCTTGTTGATATGTAACATCTCTATTGATTTCAGCGTGATTTCACTGCTTTAAGGTAATGTTACAGTTAATAAATTTATGAGTAAAGCATAAAACATGAGTATAACAGTAAAAACATGTAAAAACAAAATGAAGGGCATACTAAACGCCTTTTGTTGCTATGTGAACACTCTCTATTGATTTATCTGATTTACTGGCTTTTAACGGTGATGGTAATTTTAATAAAATGTGAGTTAAAGCAGTAAAAACGCTATGCAGTTAAAGCAGTAAAACCATGAGTTTAACAAGAAGCAGTAAGAATGCGTAAAACAAAAAGCATACACCCCTTAAGTGTTAGGTAAACCTTACGCGCACGGGGTTTCACCACCTGCGCGACGCGGCAATCGAATTCGGAAACGTTTGCGGTCACTGTCTCAAAATGTGTGTAACTCTTTATACATTAAATAATTCCTTGTGTCGGTCGTGTTATATAGTCGTTAGAAAAATACTAAACTCATAGTAGAAGCCATCCTAGCGATAACGTTGTGAATAATAATTCATTACCAATTCGATTCCTCATTCCTTTATACCTAGCGGGTAAGAACAACTCCATATTACGGGCTATTCTAAGGCCTAGGTCTCAGGGGGAGGCTAGAAAGGGCTGAAAATATGTGGCCGTCAGTTGGCACTATGTGGCACCTGCACTTGGCACTCATTGGCACTCACCTGGCAATCTTTCATAGGAATACCTATCTAGTATACAATCTAAAATAGAACATTCCCCCTTCATGCATACGTTCTTACGGTGATTGGGAACCTGCAAAGTTGAGCAACAAAAAAGCTACAAGGTCAAAAAATGTTCAATGCCAAAATTGTACCCTGGAATACAAAAAGGGTTGACCGAAAAATTTGGGCTCTCAAAAAGGTCCCCGGAAGACCATAAGGGTTGGCCGTAAAATTAGGGCTGCCGAAAACATAAATGAAGCCCGAAAATTAGGGTGGGCCAAAATTGACCTATGGAAGCCAAAGGGTTGTAGCGTGTTTGTAACGTGTGGTATAAAGTGAGTGTAAATGTACAGTGTCTATCTGGGTAAATGTAGTGTCATGAGTTGAAATGTGTGTATAAGTGTCATAGTGGAATGTGTGTATAAGTGTAAGTGTGTGTGTGTGTGTGTGTGTGTGTGTGTGTTGTTGTGTGTGTGTGCAACCGCAGTCATGAAAGTAATTTACGGTATCGATCCAAACAGGTAAGATACGCAATACAATGACTAACTCATGTTAGCCAGATAACCTACCAGGTCTAAGACATCAATAAAATTAGCGTGGGCCCAAAATTGACCCTCAATTGGAAGACCAAAATTAGGGTGGCCTAAAAAATTAGGGTGGGACATCGTAACAACGGTTGCCTCCGCACACCGTTTTGGCGCAACCGCTTCCAAAATTTAGGTGTTTGCCAAAATAATTTAAGGGGTTACGGCCAACAAAATTAGGGTTCTCTGAACAAATTAGGTTCTCAAAAAATTAGCGGTTCTTATAAAAAATTAGGGTTCTACAAAAAAGGTAAAAGCCAACAAGGTCAAGTTGCCAGGATAAAAATAATTTGGAGCTCAAAAAAGGTCAGGAGGCAGGTAAAGAATCGCTGTGGTCATAGGTCAGTGGGGTAAAAGACGGATAGGTCGGTCAAGGTCGGTGGGGTCATCAAGGCCCAGAAATTTAGGTCCAAAATATGTGCAGTTCCTAATTTTACTCTCGTTGTACTTTTCTTGGGATGGAGTTGAGGATTGAACAAAGTACTAATAGAGTCTAATAACGAAGAATAATTGGCCATTTCGTGTAAGGACATTTGGATCGATCTAATCTTTTAAAGATTGTCTTCGTAAGACCAGCATTTTCATGCTAAGGAACTATTACAAATATATTTAATATAATATAATATATTTATTTATTATTATATAATAAATTATATATATAACTATACTTTATATATCATTATAATTATATATTATATATTATTATAAATATATCTAATTAATCTATATTATATATATAATTATATATTATATTATATATTATATAATATTCATAATATATATTATTTCTATATTTATATTTCATTTATTCACTTTCACACACATGGTATTCATGTTTTGTTCTTTGTTTTTGTCAAAGATACATTTTTCTCTAAACTTGTTAATTTATGAATATACGATCCCTCACTTTGTATATAATATTTAATTCAGGGTTGTTTTGTATAGTTTTTGAACCTCTAATCCTTTTTTGCAAACATGTTTGTCGCCTGTCGATTGTGAAGTGCGTTTGATTTTATATGACTCTTCTGAGTTATTGGATAAGGTTAGATTATGTTGTAATCCCTTTAAGTTTGCTTCTTATGATTACGGGTTGCAAAATATAATTACTCACACATGATTTGAGAACTGTTTTAATAATACACCTAAAGTTTCTTTCGCGCCCCCAAGTACGATATTTCCAACTGAGCTAACAACATG
>JABUQX010005562.1:110000-117500 GCA_015478945.1 Trachelipus rathkii | reverse complement strand
AAAATTTATCTTTATATACAACGTTATCCATTTTGCATTTTTACATACTTTAAAGCAGTAAGTAAACATGTAAATCAGTAAAGCAGTGAAATCAGAAATCAAACACCATCTATCCTCATACCCTTACATATCTATTGATCTACTTGATCTATGATCTATTGATTCAAGTCATATTTTGTATAAATAACACAAAAACTTTATTTATTGTTTCTTTTAAACAATATGTTTTTACTATAAAAATTTATTATTTTGTTTTATTTTACTATAAAAATTTTTATTTTTGTTTGTTTCTTTAAACATTTTTTTACTAAAAAATTTTTTTTTATTTATAACTTAAAAATTTTGCATTTTTACATACCTTAAAGCAGTAAACAGTAAATCAGTAAATCAAACCACCCACTCTATCCTCCTACACATTCGTGATCTTGATCTAGATCTTGATCTATTGATCATTGATCTATCATATTTGTATAACATAACATAAAATAAATTCTTTGCTGTATGGTGTTGTTGGTTGTGTTGTGTTGTGTTGTGTTATGTTGTGTTGTCTGTTGTTGTTGTTTTTTGTTGTGTGTTTTTTTTGTTGTTTTTTTGTGGTTAATATATTCAAACGTTCAAATTAAATGAAAATATACAACAACTTTTTCAAACATATCTCTAAAATATTAATGTTAATTTACATTAACATTGTAATATTGAAAACTTAACAAAATAATCTCATCCAGCCTAACTGACAACATCATCATTAACAAGGTAACAAAATTAGATTTTCAAGCTTACCAGGCAGAAGTCGTCAGCATCTTCAATCTTTACTAATACCACCAACCTCACAAAAATATAATATTAATTATGATTATTATTATTATATTATTATTATTATTATTATATTATATTATTATTTATTATTATTATTATATATATTATTATATATTATTATATTATATTTCACATAGATCTCACACACATAACGCATTGATCACTTGCCCTTCAGCGTCCACACAAAACATGGTAGTTAAATGCCTCTCCATCGACACCTAACTTACGTAATCGTGTTACCTCAAGGAACCAACAGAGAGTTGATCTCTGCTATCCATCACGCGTCATCCAATGCAAATTCGAGGAAGACTCATTAATCTTAATATCTTTTGCACATAAAGTAATCAATTTATTACTTTCTCCCAATATCTTTGACACATAGAAGGTAACAATTTATTACTTTTCTCCCCGATTCTTTGACACATAGATAAGAGGTGACGAGATTATTACTTGTTCTTTGTCCTTACTAACACGTTTTTATCTAACAGTAGTTTATATTATATTATCTATTATTATTATTATATATTATTATTATTATGATTATTATTATATTATTATGTATATGAACATAACAAACCTGCATATATACACACACACACACACAAACACACACACTTACGTCGAACACTTTCAGAAGGTACATGAAATATTTTGGCTATTCCGTTTTAGACCCCGCCCCTTCAGAAAATAACAACACAAAACATGTAAAATGATTTATGCTATAGCTACTGCTTAAATGAGTAATACTTAATTATGATTTATTAAACAAAACGTGTAAGAGTTTGGCAAACGCGCATCATACAGATGCGATTTGAACACTGTATAGATTTGGGTGCTATTATATATAAACGACGAGCACTCGATTGATCATTTCTTAATCCAAGAAGCTCTTCGATCAACACGTTTAAACACATTTTGTAGATCATGTAGTATCATTATCCAAGCTTTTTATATCTACCACATGAGGATTTCAAAACAATACTTATCAACGAAGTAAAGTGTTTTTTCTAATATATAATATATAATATATATTATATATATATATATATATATATATATATATATATATATATAATATATATATATATATTATATATATATATATATATTATATTATATATATATATAATAATATATAAATATATATATATATATATATATATATATATATATATATATATATATATATATATATATATAATATATATAATATATAATATATATATATATATATATATATATATATATTGTAGCACATCTGCTCAATAATTAATAACGTAAAGTAATTAAATACATTATCAATTAACAATAGAGTTTAAATAATTTATACATATGTCTAAAAAAGTGATTCTGTTCCAGAAACGTGTTGAATATACATCCATACACCTGGGTAAAAAGCATCCTTCGTATCGTTATCGACGCATCATAAAAGGTATCTGCTGTTGTTGTTGTTAGATATATTTAATATAAGGAATGAGAAATACTATGTTAAACTAATATTAGACATAGTGACCTAATTGCAAGCAAACTTGACCTTAATTGTTTACTGCATATAAATAATAATGAATATTCATTACAGCTAATCTTCTATGATAATGCTGCTAATAAGAAAAGAAGACCATATAACAGATCATAACGCACATCTCTCTAGAGAAACTAAAAAGTCGATGAAACGTCATACATATAAGTAAAGGTTAATGATGAAAACTTCTCCATGGTACCAAGAGATCTTGATATCGTCATTCGAAATGTTGTGGCGAAGTATTAGCTAGATTACAAGACTTAGACATATGATAGTACGACGTATGTGGTTGGAATCAATTTCACGTTCGGTGATGACCAGTCACCTGATAGGAAATATTATGTCAACATCAGTTATAGAGATATATTAGATAATATTGCGGTGAAAGAGATGATGAGACGCTTGGAAGGGTCATTCCAATCAGGCGACAAGGCTACCTTTACCAAATTCAAAGTAGTAGCTACTGTGTTCATGATAGCAAAAGGAAAAGGTAATGACTGTAAAACTGATGCATTCGAGCTACAAAATCTTAGTTTCAAACATCGGTTACAATAGTAAATTCATCTAGAGGAAGCTGTAGGTGCGCTTCAAAGCTGTTGTTCTGTTTAGGAAAATAGCTCGTGAATGTTTAGAGACCAAAAATATTCATTCATATGCAATCAGAAAGCTGCAAAAACATTAGCTAAAGAATGTGGTATGGAATATAAGATTCTTTCATAGTAACTGACTTTGAAAAAATCGAGAATATCGAAAAATGTCGGATAGTCGTATTTGCCCTGATTGGTAAAAATGGAGTTAAAAAAAAGAGTAAAAAAAAACTTTTTTATAATCCCTCTAATGAGAACAGAGACGATCCTTTATACATATCGGGCATGATGGAGTTAATCATTATTATGCTGTAACTGAAGATAAGTTAAAGTTAATGTTTTGAGATACAAAAAAACACGGAGGCATATAGAATGGGATCTTTGCACTTATTGCTACAACTTCAATAGTAATAAGTTAGCACCATAAATTAGATTGTGAGCATTATGATGTAACAATGTCTAATGATAAGTGTCAGGCTCATTCAATCACGATGTATATTCCATGAATGTCGTTGAAGTAATCGTGAATGTTTATAATTCCGATTGTTATAAAAAGCACCAAGATAATAACACGTGAGAAAATAAAAATTTGTTCTCTATGTCTGACACAAATAAAGGCTGATCGCAAGGGTAGTTTCAAACACGACTGCACAAAAGCTTATTGTACTATATGTAAAGAAAAATACGAGCCTAAAGAAGACGAATACCATATATGTTACATGAAGAAAAAGAAAAATAAGAAGAAGGGATGATAAGAAAGATACTGATCCAGAGGTTTATACATGTTACTACGATATTGAGACATACCAGAAAGATAAAGGTTATGATGATAAAGAAGAAGGAATAATTAGAAGTGAATCCTTATTACGGGTAAGCCATATTGATATGTGATGTATGTACGATAAAGAAGGAGCGAGTATGTCACAATTCGGTCCAAGAAAACAAGAAAACATTTAAATTGGAGCTGAAAAAGGTCCTGTAGGAAATTATCATTATTTCTTAATGACTTTTCAAGTAAAAATATCGTAATCAAAAAGTAATTGTGACAAGCACAATAATGGTGGTTTAAATTCGACACCAGATTCGTATATGCTGCATTATGACCCACCCAAGTTTAAAAAAGGATCAACAGCAATCCCTATAAAAAGAGACAAAAAAAAAGTATTACCAATAGCAGCGAATGGAAATATAGTCTTCAGGATACATATTATTTACAACCATGTGCATTGAAAAAGCTTTCCGAAATGCATTGGGTGTCTGCGAAGAAGACAATTCAAGGGTTTCTCTTCCCTATATATTTTTAAAATGAAGACACCTTGAATTATAAAGGCGAGCTTATAATTTACTGCTTTAGGGTATGAAAAACGTAAAATTTTTTAAGTATAAACATCAGAGGAAGGTAAATTTTACGTAGAGACAATATCTTTTAAGAAGAATAAGCAAAAATAATAAAATTTTTAAAAAAAATATAATTTTAGAATAAATAAAATCAATGAAAAAAACTAAAATAAATAAATAATAAATAAACTTTTAACAAAATATAAAATGTAAGAATCATAGAAAGAAAAGAAAAAACATAACAACAACCTGTACTATTAGAGATTTAAAAAGACACAATCATGTACTTCACAATTACCTTATGAAAGTAGTTACACATCTGCTTGACATGCATAGAAATGAGCATCATGTGATCCAGTAAGTTAGTACTATGATTGCATGGCTCGTGTTTCAAGTAAAGTGTCTATAATTATTGTGTGTGGCGTGGTGTGTGTGTGTGTGTGGTGTTGTGTGCTGATGTGTGTGTTTTGTCTGTGCGCGGTATGCTAGGTTGTTATGTTCATATACATATATAATATAATAAAATAATAATTAATATAATAAATAATAATTAATAATAATATAATAATAATAAATAATAATATTAATAATAATAATAATAATAATAATAAACTACTGTTTAAGATAAAAACAGATGTTAATTAAGGACATAAGGGGAACAAGGTAATAAATCTCGTGCCCTTCTCATTTTCAAGAAGATATCGGAGAAAAGTAATAAATTCGTTACCCTTCCTCATGTGTCAAAGATATGGGAAAGAAAAGTAAAATCTCGTTACCTGCTCAGTGTCAAAGATATTAGATTAATGAGTATTTCGAATTTCATTAGGCTGACCGTGATGCATAGCAAATACAATTCTCTGGTGGTTACCCTTGAGCTAACAAGATACGTAAATTTTAGGTGTCGGAGGAGAGCAAATACCTACCAATGTTTAGTGTGTACCTGAAGCCAAAGTGATCAACATGCGGTTATGGTTTTGGTAAGATCTATGTGAAATAATAATAATAATAATAAAAAATAATAAAAATAATAATAATAATAATAATAATAATAATAATATAAGAATAAATAATAATAATAATAATAATAATTAATAATAATATAATAATAGAATAATTATTTTTGTGAGGTTGTGTATAATAAAGATTGAGATTGCTATGCTGACTTCTGCTGGTAAGTTGAAACTTCTAATTTTAGTTACCTTGTTGATGAATGCTGTATGGCAGTTAGGCTAGGATGAGATATTTTTTGTTGAGTTTTCAATATTACAATGTTATGTAAAATTAACATTAATATTTTAAGATATGTTTGAAAAAGTGTTGTTTATTTTCATTTAATTAATATGAATATTAACAAAAACAACTTCTGCCTATAAACAATAACAACAACAACAACAACAACAACAACACAACAAACAACAACAACAACAACCAAACGTAACATTTCAACAACAAACAGCTACAGCAAAGAATTTATTATGTATGTATACAAATAGACATGAATCATAGGATTCAATAGATCAAATAGACAATAGATCCACGAATGGTAGGAGGAACGAAGTAGGGTGTTTGATTAAAACTGATTTAATGCTTAAGGTATGTAAAATTGCAAAATTTTAAGTTATAAACATTAAAAGAATAATTTTTTAAAGTAAAAACAAAAGTTTAAAGAAACTGAACAAAATAAAAAATGTTTAAACAAGCAATAAAATGTATAAAATAAAAATCTTTTTCCAATTTTTTGCGAAAATGAACTGAATCAATAGATCAATAGGATCAATAGATCAATAGATCATAAGATCAATAATCAGTATGGTAGGAGGATAAATGTTGTTTTTGACTTACTGAATTTTACGCTTACCAGATTACTGAATTTACTGATGTACTGCTCTTAAGGTATGTAAAATGCAAAAATTTTTAAGTCTTTATAATCTTTAAAAGACGAAAAATGTCGTAAATAAAAAATATTTAAAGAAGCAAATGAAACATAATAAATAAACCTTTAGGAAAAAAAAATAATTACAAACAATACATTTATATAAAGCTTAATGTTTAAAGAAAACAAAAGAAAATAAATAAAAGTTTTTGTGTTTTTATGTTGTTACAAAACATGACATGAATCAATAGATCAATAGATCAATAGATCATAGATCCAATAATCACGAATGGTAGGAGAAGAGTGGTGTTGATTAACTGATTACTGATTTACTGCTTTAAGGTATGTAAAAATGCAAAATTTTTTAAATTATAAACATAAAAAAATAAATTTTTAGTAAAAACAAAATGTTTAAAAAGAAAACAAAACAAATAAATAAAATTTTTATAGTAAAAATAAAACAAAATAAATTAAATTTTTATGAGAAAAACATAATGTTTAAGAAAACAAAAACAAATAATAAAAGTTTTTGTGTATGTTTATACAAAATATGACTGAATCAATAGATCAATAGATCAATAGATCAATAGATCAATAGATCAATAGATCAATAGATCAATGTAAGGTGGAGGATATAGTGGGTGGTTTGATTTACTGGATTTACTTGCCTTACTAATTTACTTATTTAGCTATTACTGCTTGTAAGTATGATAAAAATGCAAAATTTTACGTTGAATTAAAAAGAATAATTTTTTTAGTAAAAACAAAATATTTAAAAGCAAACAAAATAAATTAAAAGTAATTAAAAATTAAATTGAAAACAAAAAGTAAAAACAAAGTATAAACTTATAAACTTATAAAAAGCAAACTAATATATTTTAGTGCACGATTATAAAAAGAAACGAGATCTTGAAATATAAATGTCAGTCTGCAGGCTAAGCTAATGTTTCAAAACCAGCACCGCACCGCTCCAGCAACCGGTGCATGCACCAACTCTTGTCTCCTTCTCAGTCTCCTTTCTCCATCCTTCCTCCTTACTCTTTCCTCCTTTTTCTCTTATGCACTCCGTGCATCTCTTCTTCTTTTATTTCAGTTGGGGAAACCCCCCTCCGGGGGGTTCCAAACACCATTCTTCCTCCTTTCTCGTTCCTCCTTCTTCCTCCGTCCTCATTCCTCCTTCTTCCTCCTTCCTCATTCCTCCGTCTTCTCTTATGCACTCCGTTGCATTTCTACTTCTTTTTATTTTCAGTGGGACCCTCCTCCGCGGGTTTCCAAACACGCATTCTCTCTTTCTTCGTTCCTCTCCTTCCTCATTCCTCCTCTTCCTCATTTCCTTCCCATTCCTCCTTCTCTCTACGCACTCC
>JABUQX010005562.1:50000-100000 GCA_015478945.1 Trachelipus rathkii | reverse complement strand
ATTAATTTAGTAGTAATAATATATATTGTCATAAAAATAAACTAAATAACCGTACACACATAGTGCACTATTGAACGGTGTAATGACATAGTTGAACTTATCACGAAAATTATCAGTATATACCAAATCAATAATATATTAATTTACGAATAAAAAAATTTTAAAATTTATTAAAGTTATATATATTTTTATATTTATTTAGTAAACTAAAGTAGTGAAGCTACTTTTCGCTCATTTTTTAGTTGTTTTTATTTTTTACTTTTATTATTTTATTACTAATTTCTATTCACATTAAAATAAAAATTTTATATTATATTATTAATCTTATTATATCTGATATATATATATAACTAGTATAATACAGTTATTAAAATTATACACAATTCAATACTGAATAAGTAAAGAAATAGTATAACTATATATTAGCTAACTATTACTGCATTTGGTCAGAACTGCTTTATATAATAACAATTATATTATAATAATAATAAATATATTATAATTGAATTAATATCAATAAAATTAAAAAAAAAAATACTGATTAATATAGAATAGTATAATACTTAATAAATGAAAGAAATAAAATTACTTACATTTCAGGGTTGAATTGTTGTTAAATTATTTAATGGAGAAAATGACGATACTAAAGACGATGTAATATTATATAACTCATTTGTAATCATATTATCACAATATATATTTTAAAAAACGATATAAATATTATTATAAGTAAATAAGCTATAATAATATATGTCAATTAGTATTATATAGAGTTATAAAAATATATCAAAATGAAATTAACGATTATTTAATCACCAAAAGGATTAAGATTAAGAAAAAGATTAAAAAATTATATAATATAATATAAAATATAAATTATAGTTTTTATTCTTTTATTTATATTATTTATTTTTATTTACTAAATTAGATACTACCACTTAATATCGTAGTACGATATATATTATATATATATATACATATTTCTATAATAGAATAATGAGTTAGGCAAAATATTACCTTTTACCCAACGAGTGAGGCAAAAAAATAAAATCTAAAAATAAATTAAATAAATATAAAATAATAAAAAATATAAACAATAAAAAAAAAGATATTAATAAATAATAATGTAAAGTATTAAACCACCCTGAACCACACCATTGTATACCTAACGCAATTTCCCTCACAAGAGAGTACACCAGTACAGCGTGAACTTTAAAAGAGAAGATTATAAATTAACATTGCCGGGATAATAAAAAAAGAAGCAAATGAGTAGTTCTACACAAAAATCAGATATTTATGGACTGGTAAGAAGGATATATATTCACATAATAACGATATGATCCTTGAAGTCTCTCACTAATAGAATTATACACACAATATTATTCAATGATAATAGCAGAGATACACATAGCATTCCAAGACATTGTTAGTTTAATATGGATATAGTACTGAGTACAGTGAACGCATGTATATATGGTAAAGGAATGCACGTACGAGGTTCACAATTTTATTCTTACGCTAGTAGCACCATTAGTACCTATTAAATGATGATTTTATATTTAACATATATCCTATAGGAAAAGACATGATTATTTGGCATGTTGCGTTGAACACGATAACCTCCTTAATATAGCTAATCGTGAAAAATAGGATTTTATCTGAAAGTAATGGGACAGTAATTAGTCATATTTCCATCATTAGTCTTTGTCAATCTCGTATTCTTCAGAATAGGGTAATTGTGACTAGACCGTATATAGTCCCACACACTCAAAATAGTAGTTGGCAACAGTTAGTGCGATAGCTAAGCAGAGAGAGTCCTTGAGAAAAAACCTTTATTACTCTTAATCGAAGTTCGAGTATACTCAGGCGAGCGAAGTAGAACATAAACCATATATATTTCACGAGACACTGGAGAAAAACAGATATGTAAATTATTTTCTCTTAAGTTCGGAAAGCAACAAGTTTCTAAGAGAGCTAGTACCTGATTATAGTGTGGATGTGACCTAGTCTCACCAATGAGACAATAGTGACATAATAATAATGTCTTTAGCTGCGCGTAATGACAAATTTTATTGCAGTATAAATCAGGAGCGTTGAGATATAAGAATCATTAGAGCCATCATATATATATTATAATATATATATTAATATATATATATATATATAATATATATATAATATATATTAAATATTAATATATATATATATATATATTATATATATATATATTATATATATATATAATATATATATTATATTATATATATATATATATATAATAGTATATATATAATATTATATATATATATATTTATATATTATATATAATATAATATATATATATATATATATTATATATAATATTATTAATTATATATATATATATAATATTAATTATATATATATATATAATATATTATAAGTATATATATATATATATTAATTATATATATAATTATATATATATATAATTTAATACAGTTTAAATATATATTATATATATATTAATATATATATATAGATAATATTATTATATAAATATATATAATTAATATATATATATATATAATAAATATATATAAATATAATATAGTATATATATAATATTAATTAATATATAAGAATTATAATATTATATATATAATATATATATATATATAATATATATATATAATATATTATTATTACCACATTATAATATGATTGCTCAGATAGAAGATAAGGATAATACAATTATATTTTAGTTATGAGTTAATTTAGCTACATCATTTTCATATATGTCACACTATATTTAGAATGAAAGGTAAAATAATTAATAAAAACTGGAAGTAAAAACATATAATAGATTTCAAACTAAGGTAAGAATAAATCCATTTTATAATTATTTATGATTAATGTGTTTAGCAAAAGCTATTTAGAAGAGTTTTAATAGTACCACAATTAAATCAAATGAGTATAGAAATCTCTTATAGAAGATAATAAAATATTAAATATTACAGCGATTTAAAATATAAATTACACGAGGGATAATATTAATATAATCAAATATTTAATGAGAAGTGATTGCACTATAAATATTTAAGAGAAGGTGTATAGAATAATTAAAATTTTCTAATAAAAATATTAAAAGGTAGAAAGAAGAATATTAAACTTTGTAGTTTCAGTAATTTAAAGATTTTAGCATGATTCCGAGTCATATTAAATAAATTAGTATATAATATAAATATATAAAATTAATTTAATGAATGTAAGAAAAAAATTCAATTTAGTATAATAAGAATAGAATATACAATTAGTAAGATAATATATTATATAATATAATGAGTAGTTAAAAAATAATTTCCGATAAAAATATCAAACATTCAGTGAGAAATTTTTTTAATTAATGTTGTAAAAGTGATAAAAAGAGATTATAAAAAGTACTCTCTTACTCTTTATCTCTCTCTCACTTCTCTCTCTCTCTCTCTCACTCTCTCTCTCTCTCTACTCTCTCTCTCTCTCTCATCCTCTCTCTCTCTCTGCGTTCATCTATCTCTCTCTCTCTGGGGGGGGAGATATAGAAACTGACTCTTTAAGCGTACAGTTTAGTAGTTTACCTAACTTAAGATATTATATTATATAATATCTATCAAATTTCTATAAATGTAATTTTTAGTGATTATTTTAAACATTCAGTTAAATATTTGAGATAATGCCTATCGATATATGGTTCATGTAGTTTATTCCACACACAATACTGTAGCATATGGAGAGTATCTCATAGTTCATTCGACGCCCACTATACTACGTAGGTGAGAATATTCTCTGAGCGTTAGGGCAAACTGTGGGTGTGCGTCAGTTTTAGTCATCAATCAATCTATTAAGTGTTAATGAAGAAGTATACACGATAGAGGCGGCTTTTTATTTCTACTCATATATCAGCAGATACAAGTGACTATAGAGAGTTCTGTCGATTACTGGAGAGCTACACATATAATCACGCATTGTGAGAAATAGTACACGATTGAAGTTGCGTAGTCTTGTTATCATACCTTAATATAAAATGTTTTATGTAAGGGAGAACGTTGCCTTGGCAATTTGATGGGGACTAATTTTATCTCTTCAAATTTTCGAATAAGTTTTCACAGCTATTTATATGGATCACGAGATAGCGACAGAGTCTTAATACCCCTTGAGTATTATCACAAAACATATTTATTATCTAATACAAATAAGATGTTAGCCTTGCCCAAGTAAGTATATGATTCTGAATAATAATGAGTTTATCTATATATAAGTTATTGAATATATATTGTATACAAAAAAAACTATAAACATTATCATGAATTTAATTATGTATAGCAAAATAAATAAATAAAATAAAATAATTATTATAGAAAAAGATGTATGTATTGTATCTATCGAAATATGAATTATGATTGCACAATTAAAAACTTTCTATCAGACTTGTCACCTCTACAGATATATATATATATATATATATATATATATATATATAAATATACATATTTTATTAGATATAAATATTTGGTATGATATGTACCCTAAACAAGATTTGACGCTGATCCCGAGAAAAACTTTTTAGTAAAATATACTTTTATTGAAATGTTTCCCATGTAAAGCATAGCGACAAATCGTTGGGCATACAAATATTTTCTCTAAACAAAAAATTTCTATCTACCTTCCCCAATTATATATATATGCTCTGAAAATTTCAAAAGATAGCAATATAAAAATAATAATTTAATATTTTTAATGATTTTTCATTTTGAGTTGTCACAATATATTTTATTTATAGCTTATTGTAGTATAGTATCAGCTAACATTATTTTATATATTATCTGATATGAATGAAAATCATTTTATTAATGCTCATCTAACTCAGGCATTAATATACTAAATCTTAGTTTATTTATAGATAATAATTTTATCTTAATTAATGCCCATAATGGTGTTCTGCTATAATACTAGCAGTAGTAGTGTCAGAAATAATACATTCTATATATTTCACAATAATTCTGATATATATCTCGATCAGATCCACACTACGAAGCAAATAATACTCGTATATGAGTACACATAGACTACATGAAGTGATCACATATAGATTTAAACAACTCAATTTACCGAATATATATATATGTGTATTATTAACCTTTATCCAAATATAACTGAGCTCTTAGATAGTTTCGTAATAATCGGTATAATATAATAAAAATTTATTCTTTTTTATTTGCAAAAAAAAGAAAAAAAAGACAAATTCAAATAATTGAGGGCATATAACTTTTTCACTATTCATCTGATTAGAATAAAATTTTTACAACTTGTAAAAATTGCCGAGATACACATTTTTTCATTTATATAAATTTGTTGTATGCCCAACGGTCATGCCAATGTTCACAGTTCAACTTCTTGACTATTTTACTGAAATTTTTATTTTATTTTACATTGAGGTGCTATTTCGGGGTGTAACAAAAAAACAACACTGTTTTATACTTTTCTATTTTTGTTTTCAATTCTGTATATTTGAACTACATTTTTGGATTGTATGATTCATACAATATATAAACTGTTTGGTATATTTCGAATAACTTTTAAATTTTTTGGAAAAAAAAGTGGAGATTTAGCAAAAAAATCAAAATAAAAAAATTTCTCTATATATTACTGCTATTTGCGAGTTATTTCATAAAACATATGTGTATGTCAAGTATTTTAGTGAAATCCGCTTGCAAAAATCTTATGTAGTTCAGCAGAAATTCACTACTAAAAATAGCTGATTAAACTGCTATTCATGACATTTGAAGAAATTACACAAATCAAAAAACTCTTTTTTGCATGGTCATCGAAACAAATATTTGTAGAGAAATCTTCCTTCTTTCAATAGTTGTATAATTTATATCCAAAAATTATATTGTGTTGCTACGCGCAACGTTCCCTTAATGATTGGTCTGGTTCACCAAACTGTTCAAAGTTGAAAGAAATAAACCAACATAGGTGGAAATTCCATAGAAAATGGAGAATGGAAATGTTCAATGTTCAATAGAAAATCTATTTTATATGGAAAACGTGTTTAATGAACAAAATGGTTGGATGAATTTAGAAAATCCATTGCGGTAACAAGACAAGATGAAACTCATTTCTTGTGAAAATAGACAGTTTAATGAATATAAAATGTCATTCTTTTTGTAAAATTAACAGTTTGTCTTGTGACATTATCATGTGTTACTATCAAACTTTTTGTTTGATGCATATAAGTAATATTTATAATTAAGCTGTATTTGTTTCTGTATTTCTTTACAGGTGAGCAGAAATAAATTTAAAATTAGGGTGGCAAAGGTTGTAGAAGTTCACATGTAAAGGTCATAAGCCTTCTAAACTAAATAAACAAATTTAAATATAGGGTGGGAAAGGGTGTAGACGTTCAGATGTAATGGTCATATCCTTCTAATCTAAGTCATACAACATAGTTCCAAGCTTGTCTAAAGATCACTTTTAAATACTAGATAAGAATACAAGGTACATAAAGTTTCGCAAATAAGTTTCCGATGGCAATACAACTCCAAGCGAGCAGAATTACAAAGAAGTTCTTAAATTTTCTTCAATATGTTTAACCAAGACTTTGGTGCGTATGAGAATGTATAATACAACTACTTTGAGGGAGTTTAGAAGGAGAGAACTTCCTTTGGGTATTCTGTTATCCTGCGTATCACTTATTCACTGTGATCAAATTACTAATATTGCGCATCGGAGTGAAACTTATATATTGCTAGCAGAAATACCTCATAAATAGGTATCACTTGGAGTATTTCATATATCTAGTAGCTTTGAAAAGTATCGTCCTATAGTACAAAATCGTATTTCTGAGAAAACTATCCTCTCGAGTTAGTATTACCTTTTGCTCAATGAAGAGTTAGAGAGATAGATATCCAATGTCTCTATCATTACATAAATTCTCTCACGTCGTACGAACAAACAATATTTGTCCCACCCCCAATAATTATATTATTCGTGGATTTGTATGTGTAGGTTGATAAGACATATTTTCTAATCTTGACCTATTACAATATATGAATTGGACATCATATAATATCAAAACCCTATTATGATCAACATCCAGGGGACAAAATATTTTCTACAAGAATTTTTATAAGCTTGGACATTTTTATAATTAACTTAGAGTTATACTAGAACTGCATATGCTTGTTAAAACGTTAACACTAAAAGTAAATAGAGATATTATAAAGAAATAAGGAATTTAAGAATAATTATATTTACCATAATTTTATATTAATAATAAGTCATATTATACTATATATTCTACACACAAAACAAACCAGTAATATGAGACAATTGAAATAAACCCTATACTAATAATAAAACTAGGAAAATTAAAAAGGATGAAACACATGAATATAAATTACAACTTACGAGTAAACACTTCATACACACAAATATAATGGATTATTTGATAACATATTCTATAATATATATACTATTTATAAATTACACGAAAATACCTTCGAGTTAATAGCGTGCTATTATTTAGCGAATCACAAGAACAGATTAGAGATCGAATGTCGTAACCTACTTGGCTTATGTGCTTGTTACCTGGCTCACATGTGAATTTTCTAAATATTCAATATACCAACCATTGTAAGATTTATATTTGAAAACACGTATTTTATCACATTATAAAATATAAGATTTTTACTTTATATACGGAAACAGTTGTAACATTTCATTCTATCCAATTATCTTAATGGAATGTTCCTAACTTAGTAATATATAGTATGTTGATATATTATTTTTATTCAAACTATTGAACAGTTAGGTGAGATACAGACCCAATCATTAAGTGAGAATACGTGAGTATAGCTGACGTTATATAAGAGCCACACTATAATATATAATTTTTTATGGATATTAATATAAATTTCCTTATATACTCTTTTATCTGAGAAGATAGGCTTCCTTATTTTTTTTTCTAATCTAAAAATTATTTCGTAAAATAAGTATTATGGAGGGTTGGTTTGATTTTGGTGCACCAAAGAACATACGGAAAACGTAAGTGAATTTCAGAATAAGATAATGAAAAATGGCCTAGGAGTAAATGGGTAGTAAAATATTTCATAAGTAAAATGTTTGAAGCTAGATAGACTAACCTAAGAGTTTGATTTTGCGTAGTTAGTACAACGAAAGTCTGATGATTAAAAGTTGATGTTCACCTAAGTTATTGGAAGAAATCTAGGATTACCAAACCTTGTAAATGAAGATTACTTCAAACAGAAAGCAGATGAAAGGAGAAATCCTGTTTAGGAGGAAAAATTCCAATTAACTCGTAAAGCAATAGAGCTAGCGTTGAATTTATTAATAAAATGTTCATTCAATTAATAAATTGGGATCATCAGTTATCGAATGAAACGTTAAAGGAGTTTTCCCTTTTATAAGTGAAAGGTCAGGAGAAATGAATGAGAATCACTGGAATTGATGGGAAAATAGTCGTGGTAAACATGGTGATGCCATGAAAGCTATAGTGACAGCTAGTATCACCAGGATACACGATTTTAAGATTGATTAATCTTTTTACCAATATTGTTTCGTCCTAAATATTCTTCCTAAGAAAGCAATAACAATAACCGAGGTATGTAACAAAATTGAAGTGTAACATTTAAGATAGTATTAAGGTAGCAAAAATAAAAAAATAAGAGAAACGAAGCCGAAATAGGTCGAGGCTAGGGTTGAATTTCTTAATGGTGCTATGCTACAGTAATAGGAGTGCGCTAGGCAGGTTTGCACAGGAAATTAATGATTAAGGAGTAGCAAGAGGTAGATGATGCAAAGCATGCAAAAATTGGAGGGAGATAGTGCATAGTAAAGTAAATTCACAATAGGCTAAGATAGATTTCTAAACTGGTTTGCTAGATTGTGGCAAGCGTTAGGAGCCAAATTATTAGAATTAAGGAGTTATATAAGTAATATTTTATTAGATATAGACAAATAAACATCGCATAGACTGGTATTATATATATACGCTGAGTGGGAGCTGTGCGTTATATATATTCAAGTGCAGAGGAAGGTCTGGGATGCTAAGTATAAGAGAAGAAAAATAAGACACTATCTGTAGATTGTGGAATATATAAATTATGATTAGGACTGTCCGTATGCAGAGAATTAGAGGCTCAAGTGCTAAAACTGAGCTATTTGCGCATAGCTCCTAGGGGATAAGGGGTCATGCTCAAATATTTCATAAGTTTTAGGCACTTTGCAATTTTTATGGCAAAATTCGCAGGCCCATCATTTTCTTTCTCTCTCTTTCTCTCTTCTTCTCTCTCTCTCTCCTCTTCTTCACACACTATAATAACATAATGAATCTCTAATCTCATCTCATCTCTAATCTTATCTCTAATCTTCTGTTCAACTGATGAAGATACAACATATATCTTTTTTAAAATATATTATATTATCATATTATAATATTATATCACAACTAAAAACAACCTCACACCACTAATCCCCACCTACACACACCAAAATATCACACACACTAAACAATACAAAAAATAAATAATAACTATAAATAATATATTAATTATATAGATATATATATAAATTTTTGGAATCTACATAAAAAAAACAAAAAATATAAAGTTTATTTTCATATAATAAGATATATATATATTAATATTAATATATTAATATTTAAACACATACTCACAGTTTATGAAAAGATAATCATACAAAAATGTAATGCTTGCTTATCATGCTAGAATTGTATTACCTCGGTAGGAATCTTCCTAGCTCCGGTATATACATATAATACTCATACAACCTACAAAATAAATATATATAATTTAATAACATCAAAAAATAAAAAAATATATATATATATAATATATAAATATATATTAATATATATTATATATATATAATGATAATTTATATATATATATATATATGGTTGCGGGAATATTGCATACATGTAGAGTTCAACTGTAATCTTTCTACGGCCTCTCTCCTCTGTATCCTCTCGTCTCTCTACCTCTCTGCTCTCTCTCTCTCTCTCTCTCTCTTCTTCTCTCTCTCTCTTTTCTCAAAAAATGCCAAACTGCTGCCTTGTTAAAGGCAGTATTCTAACTTCATTCCGCAGTGTCCGGTTTAATTTTGCTGTCAGTGTTTAACTGACCTGCTCAGGCTATCCGAACAGGGGACAGTGTGGGTGCGTCTGCACCTTATACATTGTCCTGCGCTGTTGCAACTCTTAATATTATGATGTACTAAGTATATCAGTATAATATTATATACTATTTGATAGTACTATATATATTATATATATATATAGCTATACTATATTTGTAGTATATATATTATATATATTTATTTATATATTATATATTATATATATATAAATAATATTTGAAAAATTAACTTTGTCAGACGTAGCACAATGAGATAGATTATTAGATGAGAAATTTAATCGCTCTTTAGAGGCAAAGAGACATAAGAGTGTTTGTCTTATGATAATAACTATGGAGAATGAGTAAGGAGAGTAGAAAAGACTAGAAGAAGTAAGAGAGAGTACAAGTAGAGTGAGATAAAGTGAAGTGAAGGGATTTGTAAAGTGATGTAGAGAGTAAGCTAGTGTAGAGCTAACAGCAGTGATTTTGAGAGAAGTTGCATAGTAGTCAGAAATCTCGGAAAGTACAGAGCAAATAAAATGAAATTGTTTATGTGTAGATGCAAGGTAATCAGCCGAAGAGTTTAATAAAACATTGGCTTTGCGGTTTCTATAAGGTAGTAATGAGTGCAGCAGCTTAAAATTGTCCAATACACGGCGCATCTTTTGGACGGTAACACTATAAGAGAGATGTTTTTTTGAAAGTGAGCAAACATATGAGTATTTGCTAGATAATCGCACGATGGCTCAAAAGTTTTAATATTAAGGAACCTTTCTCTGAGGCAATATTTTGTTGACACCACGCTGTAAGTAATCGTTGTTGCTCAGTATTATGAGATCATGAAACTCGCACGTGCTTATTGGTGGAGTTTGAAGCGAATGTATAACTTTTCTTGTCTACTAATTATGATGTAGCTATAATATTGTGCTTACTTGTCGAGAGGAAGAGAGAGAGTGCTGCACATGTCTAAATTGAATTGTGGACTTCTACTTCATAGTCGTCATCTGTCTTAAGGGCTCGCTGGAGACGAATATGCGGTGTAGGGTGGCTTTAAAGCGTGAGTTAATGATCGGGAATTCATAAACTAATGTAAGAATCTAGGCTTAGATGTTTGGGTTGATATCGTGCTGTATCTTAATACTACACTCACATCAATAGACTATTGCTAGCGCACAATCATAGGTGACTCCCTCACGCGCGCTACGTCGAATACAAGGCAAGGTATCTTATTAATAATGGAGCGCTTGAAGATAAGTTGATAGATGATATAATTAGAAATTGGAGGGGATATTCTTGATAAAGAATTCGTAATTTTTTAGGGGAATGGTATTATTTTTTGTAAAAAATTATTCATGGAGATGCTTTGTTTAATTTTATAATTTAGGTTATACGGGGTGGGAGATAAGTTAAATTAGTTTTTGTGTCAGGGGGATTACTATTATAATATTTTATTTTGGCTTTGTGGTAAGCTGAAATAAATGAAATGTTGAGGATAATTAAGTTTTGTGATACGTTTAGAAGAAACGAAGTTTATCATATACAGTTGATGATTACGTTAGAGAAGTACAGATTATTCAAATTGGCTCTAAAGATAAATGAAAGATGTGGAGAGTAGGCTAATTTGGTGTTTATATGGTGTGTGTAGAAAACACTAGTATTTTGGATGTGATAGAATGTTGTTTTCTGAGTAGACAGACATAGTAAAGATGTGTGCAGGTTTTTTTCAGATCTAGTGTCGTCTGAAACAAGGGTATAATTAGAAAGTTTTGGGGTATAGTATCATCCATTGTGTGAAAGGAAAATTAAGAGGATGTATGTTGTATGTAGTATTAAGTGTAAAATGTGATTTGAAAATTCAAGTAAGTTCTTTAGGAAGTAGAAAGAAAAATATATCCACATAGTACCACTCTTTGTTGCAGGTTGTACTCTGTGTATGCTTTATGTGGGACGGCGCTTGCAGGGATTGCAAGAAGATTTGCCGGGTGAAAATGTGGCGGGAAACGCATGTTTCTTTTATGCATCTCTCGGGTGTCTTAATTTAGTCTTCTTTTATTTTCTATTTATATTTTTCCGTTAGGACGCTGTCTTCTGGGGCCCGGGTGTGTCCTGCGAGTAAGTGTGCGTGTTAGAGGTTTAGAGTGCTGGCGTTTAATATTTTGTGCTGGCCGGTGGAATTAGAATTTTTCTATTAAGGTTTAAAGTTTGAGAAGAAAGCAAGATGATATTTATAATGTTACCCCAATTGATATTAGAAATATCGGACGGTAAAGGGATGGTGTTTCATAGCAAATTTTTTTGGGAAGGGTCTGTTAAGATATGATGGTAGGTTTAGAGTTCATGTATGTGATTAAATTATGTATGTACAGTAATGGAGAGAAAATGTTTTTGGAAGATATTATAATTATAAGTTCTTTCATTATATAATTTATATTGGAGTTTTTAAGGGTGTTATTTTGGTTATATAGTGTTTCACAATCGAAAAGGTATTGTTATTATAAAGTTATTTTGTGTTGGAATACTTATTATGTGCATTAATTCTTTTGAAAATAATTTTTTTGTTTTTTATGAGCTTGCCTAAGAAGCTGTATGGCCAAGATTTAATGGTTATTTTTTTGTCAGTTTCTAAGGTATGATTTACCTATATTGTAGTTGAATTTTAGTGAAAATTTTTTTAATGGTGACTAGAGTTGATCATTTTTAATTGTGGATTTCATATTCGAGATCGGTTGAACATTGAGCGCTTTGTTGTGAATCTACTTCCAATAATGAAGAAACGAAAGGTACTCAATATCTAGAAGTAAAAGTTTTCAGTCTTGGTTAAGCTAGTATTTTTCAAATGGTTAACTACATGAATTAATATTAGAAGAAGATACATCTGTTTCAATTAATGTCGATAGAATTTACGTAAGGTCTAATAAAGGATTTTACTATTTTTATTTAGTTTATCACTAGGGATTTTATTATGTTAGCCCTACTTTGAGTTCTATTTCGTAATGGTTTTGTTGTGCTTCTCTCCTCTTTTGAAACGCGTCCTCCACAAGATCTACAGCTGCAGTGCAGGAAGCCGTTCATTCATCAGCAGCCACAGTGCTCCGAGCAATCATTTTTATCAGCACTTTGGACTCTCTCCTTGGTCAGAGTACAAGTAAACACTCAATTTATTTGACTTCACCCATTGAAGAAGAATGAAAAGAAGATCGGCAGGAAAGGTTAGCAGGAGGATAAAACGTAGATAGGGCTAGTGTGCTCGTTAGCTGGTTACCATGGCACGACTTCACGATATGGCTTTTTTTTTTTTTTTTTTTAAACTTGCTTTGTTTCCAAATTTTATTGTTATTTTTATAAGATTGAATTTTTTTTGAAAAAAAGGGGTTAATTTTTTTTAGTAATTATGGATAAGTTAGGTATTAAAGATTGTTATTTAGATTATGGATTTTGATGTTTAGGAGATATTATTTTTGTAATTAGACATTCGTAGGGTAAATCAAATATGGTTCTTGGGTATATTTTTATTGAAAATTTAAGTTAATTATTATTATGAATTGAAATAAATTATTAAAATAAGAAAATTAAATAAAAGTATAAATATGATGTTTTATTTAACTTTCGTCTAACGTTTGAGACTTTTTAGAATGAATAACGAAAAAAATACATTTACAGGTCAGGTACTAATAGGATTGTTTTTTTTAGTTTTTTAATAATCCTAAGGATTGAGTATTTATAGAATGCTTGAAGTGAGCAAAAAAAAAAAAAAAAAAAAAAAAAAAAATAAAAAAAAAAAAAAAAAAAAAAAAAAAGATTAGAATTTTTAAATTACTATTGATTTAGAAAAGCTGCTATTCTTAAAATATTTTAGGAGGAATTCGAATCCATGACGTAAGGCAGGGTATTTGGAACACTGCATTCCACAATCCTTTCATTTAACATATCATCTTTCACACATCAAATTTCATTTTTTATACTCTCGAACCATTTCAAAATTTTCCCTTCATTACAAAGATATGTTGCCTAGAAATCCCGTTAAGTAATGCAAAAGTTTCCGTTTAATCATTAGTAGGGCAGTCAAAACAAGTATTTATGTATTTATAGGATTAAATATAACTAATATTGGATTTCGGTTGCCCTTTCTTTTTTTTCGGAATGGTTTTATTTTTTGTAAAAAATATTGTTGGTAGATGTTGTTTAATTTATAATTTTAAGTATACGGGGTGGGAAGTAAGTTAAATTAGTTTTTGTGCTAGGGGGATTACTATTATGATATTTTAATTTTGCTTTGAATTAACATAATGAAATGTTTGAGGATAATAAAGTTTTGTGAACGTTGAGAAAAGAAGTTTAGTTTCAGTTGATAGATATAGGAGAACAGATATTAAATGCTCTAAGATAAAAAGAAAGTGACGAGTAGCTAATTTGGGTTATTAGTGTGTGTAGAAACCCAATGTAGATATCTTGAGGAAATATTTCACTTTCTATAGAACAGAAAAAGTTAAGATAGAAAGAATTGTGCCAGGAAATTAGTGTGTCTAAAAAAGGTAATGAAGAGTTTTGGGGTAATTCATGGGTGAAAGATATAGAAGGATGAATGTTGTTGATTAAGTGTAAAATGTCATTGAGAGTACGATATGATAACCTGTGAGTAGAGCAGTGAAGACATGCAATCCCAATAGCGTTAAGCAATGGTGGAAGTGGCTACGTAGGTGGGGGTGGAGTTTCAGGATGATTGAGATGACTTTAGGAACGTAAGTGCAAGAGTAGCTCGATTGAAGAAATTAATGACGCGATAAAGTGAATAGGGAGTAGGTGAGGAGAAGACGTGGGCATCAGTCGAGGCAGGATTACTGTTTGTTAGTGGTGAAGAATGTCAGAGTGGAATCAATAACTGTGTGATCGAAGAGATATATGAATTTCTTCTGCATGCTAAGCAACAGGGGCTTACGCGAGGAGAAAGATAGAAATATAGTTTATGTACTTAGTTGTGACGCTAGCAGGTCACGAGTAAGCAGCATTCGATGGACGATGGGACGTTGGGAGGTGAGTAAATTGTTATATAGTTACCTGCAGCTAGGATGAGCTGAACTCTATTCTACGGCCTATGGAACGATTTCTGCTTTGCATATGGTTCTGCGCATACTCGGGAGACCGATCTTATAGTAATATTTTATGGAGCTAATTGAACAGTATATAATCAATCACCCCTCCTTTCACTCCACATGGCTTTTCGCTATGTGGGATTGATGTCTTCTGTCTCTTAAAAACACTAATATCAATGACATTTTGCGCCTAAGTAAAACCATTCATCCTTCTATTTCTTTCACACATGAGTTATCTCAAAATTTCTCCATACTCTTTTTCGATACACTAATTTCCTGGAAAAACTTAACTTGCTTGTCATACTCTGTCTATAGGAAACCCACATCCTCATCATCATATATACATTGGCTCTCTACCCACACATATAGTTCATAATTAGCCACTCTTACTTCACTTTATCTTAGAGCCTTAAATATATGTTCTCCGTCTAATCTTTTAACATAAACGAAATTTCTTCTGTCTACTTTCACTAAATTAAATTACTCCTCAACATTTCATTTATTCAGCTTACCACAAAGCAAAATTAAATATTTAAATAGTAAATTCCCCTGACACAAAAACTAATTTACTTATAATTCCTACACGGGGTTAAATTTTAAATATAAAATTAACAGACATCATACAGCAATATTTGTTTTACAAAAATAATACCATTCCCCTAAAAAAGATTTTAAAAACCCCTAAATCAATAATTATTCATACTTCTCATGTATTTATTAAATACCTTGTTTTGGACTCGGAGCAACTAATGATTAATTATCCAAGTCCCAAGAAGAATGTATTAACACAAGCAAGATTTAAATCGTATTCCGAAAACTTCCACTTTATTTGTCATTTAAGACATTAAAATAATTTCGACATAGCGTGTATCCTCATGCAATTCTTTTTAAAAAGACATATTTTGTCTCAGCACTGAGCCATAATACAGAAATAATTTCAACAAATGTCAGGGTTGATGATACAATTGGACAGTATTCGAGATTCTATTTTTGGGCTCCACTCAACTTCCTAAAGGACGTCAGAGGAGAGATTTTTAAAGAACTAACCAATGTTTTATTCGTAGCTTTAATGTAATAAATATTTTATTTTCCTGTATTTCTATTAATTGGTAAATCTTAATACTTTATAGAGAAAAACTTAAATTAAATCTTCATTATTGTTAATATTGTGATCTTTATTTAGTTTTTGTTTTGTAAAGTTTTTCTTAATGTTTTTAAATAAATAAATTTTATGTTAAAATATCGCTTTATTATTTATGGTATATTTTTCTATTACTTATATTAAATTTTATATTTTTTTTATTATGTATTTTAATATAATGTATTAAATTATTATGTTAATTATATTCACTATATTAATTATTATTATTATGAATATTATAATAACTCTCTATTAATGTATATAACGGCATAATTTCTTGTAGATTATTATTTCTACGATTTGGATTTTTTATTATTTTTCTTTTAATATTATACTTTATTAATATTAATTTAAATATTATTATTATGATCTTATTATTATTATGCTAACATCAAGAAGTGCCAATTGAAGTTCTTGAAGAAGTGTTTGAACAATCTTGTGATTATAGTACCTAAAACTCTGATTCCGAAATTCTTACATAAGGAAAAATTTAACCCCCCCGTCGTTGTGTCGTTTACTGGAGGCCAAATGATAGTTTCATCTTAGTAGGCTGCACAACACTAGAGTGAATCTCGACGGGAGATTTATAGTAAAAATTGAAACTTCACTCAAAAACACTAGATACTAAGATGTTTATAGTTAATCAAATTGACTATAAAAAAATACTTTCACTGCTTTTCATTCCCCTTCTTTTTATATGTATATAAAATTCTATATTGTACCTAGTGTGTGAGTTGGAGTTAGCTTTTACGCGGATTGTATATATATATAACCTATACTTGGTATAATTAATCTCTATCCTTACACATATGTTAATCTTTGGAATTCTAGCTGTGCACAACAATGGCCTCATCTCTCTTCAAATATCCCTTGCTACTACAATTATACACTCGCATATGCTTACGCTTTTAAGTCTCGTGCTATTGCCTTTATATACCTCTATGACTAACGCGTATAGCTGCTAATTCCTATCCATATCCTTTTTTTGTTTAAATAGATCAGAGTTCGTGTAGAACTGTTTGGTATTCTGAGTATGCGATTCAAGTTGTGCTCCTCTACCTATTCATGGAGAACGTTTCGATAGTTAACCTTTCCAAACGATAAGATAGAAGAAATTTTACAGAGCACTTCGCTGATATATCGCCCGAGAGTAGATATATAGGTCTGTTGTCAATAATCTAGGACGGTTTTAGCGGCACTAGACTCAGATTGGATTTCTCGTTTGCATTGTGAAAAATCAGCACAATGTCTTATAACCCATTCTTGCTGTGTGGAGACGATTTCGAAGAGTATTCATTATCGCGACGCTTGGCCCAACAAGAGTAGGATATGGGTTTCAGAGAATGCGATCTGCCTTAGAGTGCGTCGCCTCCTGTCAATAAAGAGTGTTACTAAAAGGATAATTACTAAAATTGAAGAGCGTCAGATAAAGTTTTATATTGATGACGAAGTTAGGGTTTGGTTGGTGGGTTAAGCAAAGCTGATATAACGAGAGCTATGCAAGAAAATATATTCTTACACCACTGTGTGACTTCACTCAATATGTATTGTGGTCACAATGCCTAGCCATATCAGAATCTCAAGAAAAACCAATGAAGTAGTCGCTTTAGTCCAGATAACGATAGTTTAGGATAGGGCAATCAAATAGTTATTCTCGATACGAGCAAAAGAACTTTTTTTATTAGTTGAAAGTGCTGCGAGAATACAGTCGGACAGTGGTTATGTTGATGATCGCACGTGTAAAAGTCAAGCTACTACCAATCGTTTATTCGCAGTGTCCCCAACACATTTCCAATCACTCACACACATACGCTCTTCACACTACGTTCTCTGCAAACAGCTCGCTTCATGCTCTAAAACTCCCGAATTGATTTAATAAAATCTTAAAACATATCTGTAAACAGTTCCCATCCATTCAATAATAATAATAAATCCTACATGACGCAACTTAGCTTTAGCATGTTTTACGGGCCTCGCAAATTCATAACAAAACCATCCTTTCGTCTTTGTCCGTATTATTTCCTAATATTCAATTGTGGTAAATATAAATTATACTCGCGTGGCTTTCTCTCAACTTATAAATTAAAAGGAAAAAATTTCTATTCCCACTTTCAACAACGATAGATTTATTTTATCAAACGCATTCAAACTTTAACCCTTCTACACATCTTTTTCTAAGCTTTGACGTAACCTCTTTATTTACATCTGTCCCTGTTCGGGTTTACAACTTTGATCCTCTTAGAGAATACTTATTAGAAAATAATGTCGAGTTAAATTACCCCTTTATTCTTATTAAAAACTTATTCTTCTTTACTCTCATTTCCTGATTATTTCACCTTTGACAATCTTTTCTTCAAACAAATTTCTGGCCTTTCTATGGGTTTCTCCTCTTTTCCCCATCTTAAGTAATATTTTTTATGGAGCTAATTGAACATCAGTATATAATCAATCACCCTCTCCTTTCCACCACGTGGCTTCGCTATGTGGATGATGTCTCTGTTCTATTCCAAAGACTACTGATTTCAATGACATTTTACACTTATCACATACATTCATCTTCATTTCTTTCGTTTTCAAGACAATTGATCCAAACTCTTCTTTACCTTTTTAAGACACACTAATTTCTTGGAAAAACTTACACATCTTTTTTTCTGTCTATAGAAACCAACTTCTTTTCAATCATATATACATTGGGTTTTACTACACACACATATAACACAAATTAGCTACCTCACATTCTTTATCTTTAGAGATTTAAATATTGTTTCCCTAAATAATCTATAACTGGAAACTAAACTTCTTTTTCTCAACGTTCAACAAAATTAATTATCCCTGCAAAACATTTTATTATTCAGCTACCAAAAGCAAAGTACAAATCGTGTGTTCGTAACCCCTCTAACGATGCATTTAATTTAAGTTATTTCACCAAAGATTAAATATGGAAAATTAACATCTCCAAGCATATTTGTATTACAAAAATAATACCATCCCTAAAAGATTTTCACCCCCTAAATCATTATTATTCATAAGTCTCAATGTATTATAAGAATACCTTTGTTTGGACTGCCCTATGAGGTATATGTGAGAACCTTGTGTTATTTAAAAGCAGCTCAACACAAGCCAAGATTTATGATGTTCGAAACTCGTTTTAACAAATCGATGGCGTGTAAGAAATAAATCCATTTAAGGACTTCCATAAAATTTTGCCCAGTCATATTAAAAAAAGAAAAATAATAGAGTCAGTTATATCTATGAATACGAAAAGTTTCAACAAATGCAAGGGTGAATATAAATTGGACAGTATTCAGATTTTCTATTTTTGCTCATTCAAACTTCTTAAAGGACGTCAAGAGGAGAGATTTTTAAGCAACTAACCAACCAAATGATTTTTCGTAAAGTTAATGTAATAAATATTTTATTTCCTGTTAATTTCATTTCTGAAAGAAGGTCCTTAAACTGTGTTAGACGAAAGCTTTTAAAATTAGATCTATTTTTATCTATATTGGGAAATTATTTTAGTTTATGGATGCTATTTTAGAAAGTTTTAGAAGAAAGTTATTTTCAGAAAGTGATTTTAGAAAATAAGTTACAAATTGATACGTTAAAGTAAGTTTTTTTTCATTCTATATAAATTATAATAATATGTATATATCTGATATATATATAATATATATATATATATATATATTATATATATATATATATATATTTTTGTTATAGAATATATATATAATTTATTATATATATATATATATGGTTGCGGGAATATTGCATACATGCAGAGTTCAACTGTAACAACACCGCAGTCGTAAACACTTGAGCAAATTAACCGTGACTGCGAATATGAAGTAGGAATGATGCCTTTAACAAGGCAGCAGGGTGGCTAGATTTGGAGAAAGAGAGAGAGAGAGAGAGAGAGAGAGAGAGAGAGAGAGAGAGAGAGAGAGAGAGAGAGAGAGAGAGAGAGGAGAGAGAGAGAGAGAGAGAGGTTAGGACCAAGCAAATGGTGGGAGCAGGGAATAGCCAAGGTTGTATACCTTTCTTCATAAGAGAAAGGCAGCACCTTTTGCAAAGGGATGTTAAGGAAATTAAGGATGTTATAAACTGTTTGCAAATGACCAGTAATTAGGATTCTGAGGTATCTCCCGAAGAATCGGTGTCAGAGCAGACGGTATTGGGGTTTGAAAGCGAAGATAACTTGCGCACATGATTATGCACTTCAAAGAGAGAGTGACATCACATTGGACTCAACTTCAAATCTCACCCGGGTGGGACGATCGGAAGGCTCTAGTGGAGATGGGATCTAACAAGTGTAGTAGAGTTGGGGAGGCCTGACCATATACTACACAGCCATATTCCAGCTCCGATCGGATTAGGGCGATATAGAGACGTAAAAGGGACTTGCGATCAGCACTCCCAAGATTTTGAGGCGAGGCGACGAAATAGGTCAAGCACGCGATGACAAGTTGTTTTCAGGAATTTAATATGCCGTGCGTATGTTGAGTGGTAATCTAGAATGAGTCTTAGAAATTTGACCTGTGAAGCTACAGGAATGGGCGAACCATAAAAGGTTAAGTTCGCGGGAAGAAGGTGACAGGCTCTTCGATTCCCTTTTTTCTTAAAAAGTCCTGCTGAGGTTTTGGTTGATGAGAAAAGGAAGCCATATGAGTTACCCCATTGTGAAATATTCTCAATTGCTAGTTGTGGTTGCCGTTCGAGAAAAGGCAGCCTGGCATGGCTATATGTAGCGCAAGGTCATCAACATAGAGAGAAAAATTGACTGTCGCTGGGATAGAAATAACGGTGTCATTAAATCTGAGAGCAAATAGTAATACACTTAGAACACTACTCTGCGGAACGCTTTCATCCAGATTAAAGTGGTGTGACAAAATAGAAGAGCACCGAACCTGGATGGATCTATTTGACAGAAGGTATTTAATGAAAAGAGAGAGTCGTCCATGAAAACCGAGCGAATGGAGTTTAAGGAGAACAACAGTTCTCCACGTTGTGTCATAAGCTTTTTCAAGATCAAAAGGACACTAAGAGCCATCCCACCAGTTGAAAAGGCTTCCCGGATGTCATGGTTCAGTTTTAACAAGGGATTCGAGGTCGAACGATTTTTGCAGAAACCAAACTAGAAGTTTGAAAAAACCTGGCGACTCTCCAAAACAGGAAGAAGGTGGCCTGAAACCATTTTCTCCAGTATCAGGAGAGTCACTACGAGGGAGAATTCTATAAACGTTGGTAACGGGAAATCTTTTCTGCTAGAGATTTCTTAAAATTTCGTTTTGCTGATCTAAAGAATAAATAGTACCTTTGGATGTGTTTCTTATTTCATCTTTAATGGAAATAAGAGGATGTTTCTTAGAGACGCCAAGGAAGACAAGATGAAACTTTGATTCCGGGTAGTAACTTGAACGAGAAGGGACCCATTTCTCATCAATGTGACTGGGGAGGTCTTGAACTCCTAAGGCTTTTTTAAGTGTATCGCTAAACATAATGGTTCTTTGCTCAGTACGAGCTCTGGAGGTAGTGAATCGCAATAAGTAATATATCAGGAATGATGTGTCAGCTGACATTCCCGGAGGGAAAGCAGCATATGGAGTAAACAAATGAGAACGACTATGACGGGAGCACCTTTTCGGGATTGCTCAGACCGTTTGGGCACCTGGGGTGTTAAGGGAATATCAGAACACGAATTGCTGAGGTTATGAAGAGGACTTTCAGGTGTAGTAGAAGGAATAAAAGCGGAAATACCTGCTGGTCTAGAATTAAGAGGGACCGAGGTGGGGTCAGGCTGGGAACCCGACTGATGGTAATTGTTGTTGTTGTTGTTGTGCTCGCCTTGGCTTAATAACGGTTTTTCTTGAAGAGCTAGTTTCATAAATATTAAAACTCCGATTTCATCATAAATGAGCAAATATAACAATAAAACAAATGAAACATAAAAGTAAATAACAGAATAGACCGAAAAAACGTATATTTCATAAGGAAGAGTAGTCCTTCTCCCCACAACAGGTCACAAAACCACAGACTCACACAACTTCCCGGACCCCACTCCGAAGGGTAGGCTGTGGATGTGGCCTTGGAAGAGCCTCCCGGAACTACACGTCGGTTTACCCCCCGGTGAACCACACGGAACCTACCAAACTTTACGCCGGGGCCCGAGATTATACAACAAAGTGCATGATAGCGTCCTCCGCGGTTAACTCTAAGATTAGGGTTCCCTACAATTGACGGTTCAGTCATAGACGAACAAAAAGATCAGTTTTTGCCAGTACCCTCATCCATTGGGAAGAAGTGTGAGGTGGACTGAAGACCCATATGGAAAGAGGCACCGGAGGGCCCAAGGGGCTATAACGGGAAAAAAGGGGGGGATATTCTTTTTTTTCCAAGATGGAAAGTACCTACAAAGTACTTAAAGGCTTAAAGGGATTGATGGATGGAAATTAAAAAGAAAAAAAGGATATATAATTCTATAATATATTATTATAACACACTGGAAGAAAAAAGTAAACCCTCTAACAAAAAGTAACATAAAAACCCATAACACAACGGTCTTACATAGTTGTGTTATTTTGGCATGCGACCGCCCCGCAACAATCTCACCAAAACCCCCTCAAGCAGAAAAAAAGACTATTTTAAATATAAAAAAATAATTGAAACTAGAGAAAGGGAAAATTATTTTTTTATTAAAATATCAATAAATTAACTAAATATTTAAATTTATTATATAAATCTATATACCTTTTTTTAAAAAAAAACTAAGTTTTTAAAATTTTTTGGGGAATAAAACCTACTCTAATAAATTAATATAAGGGGGATAACGTGAGGTTTATAATATATTATTGAGGGGGTATTAGGGGGTAGCCCCTATCAGTTTATTTTTATGTAAAAAGAAAAAAAACCTACTCCTTGATATTATCAATAATTATTTATCTTAAACTTCATTGTCAATAACGTTCATACTGTTTATTTTAACTACCCTCCCTTCACCCCCTTGCCCCCCTTGAAAAAAGAGTTTCCCATACCCTACCTTGGTTTTTTATCTCTCACCTTTCCCTATGTTTTTATTTTATATTTATTAAATATTAATTAATATTATTAAATTAAAAATAAAGTACTCTCTCAAAAACTTCCCATAAATTGATGCAAATTTTTAGGCTTTAAAAATTAAAATAAATACCTTCATCCCTACCTACCCTACTCACCTACCTCCACTATATTATTTTATGGAAAAATAAACCAACAACTTAGGTAGAAACACTAATAGAATGATGGTACGCCGCGCACATGGTATCCTACGGACCCAAACTACCCCAGCAAATAAAGGTACAGGTTAAAAATTTCTGCACTCAACCCTATCATGTACATAGAAGTATCGTTCATCATTGAAACCTTCCTGTCCATCAGGAAAGACACGCGAGAATAAGAGAGATTGTGGTTATAATAATTCTATATAATTTTATTTTTTATTTTTTTTTATATTCTCCAAATAAGGCACACCGCACCCCACCCTCACACGCCCCCTTAACTTTTATGTAACACTCCAACAATCACTAAATACTATGAAATCAAGCGTTATGAAGTATAAATGTAAATGAAAAAAAATATGTTATCCCCACTCAAATATTATCCGTCATTAAATTATTTTTATATAATTATATAACTTAAATGGAATATCTTTCTTTTGGGTTTATCTATTTCCACGGCGTCAACACCGCGGGGCAAAAGATGCTATTATAAAGTGTTTTTCCTTGGCGCCCGAAACTTCTGGGGTTAGAAAATGGGGGGTTCCCTTTCTTTTTTTTTTATATATCCCAGAGTCCTCTCGGGGGAGTCGACGGGGGTGCCGCAAATATCTTTCGAGTACACCCCAAAAATCAATTAATCCCCTTCCTTTTTGTGCGGACAAATTCGAGCCCCTACCCCAACCACCCACCACACCAACTTCACTCACTCGCCCCTTGCCCACGTGTGTCGGCGAAAGGTGGGAGGGGGTTTATTGGTATATATTTCTTTTTCCCAAAGTTTACTAATTTATCTTTTTTTATTTCACTAAATATACCTATCTATCATAGGCACAGGATCTGGCGATACACTTTGGTTGTGGTTGTAAGACTTATGTAAAATAGTTAATATTTACTAACTCAAAAATATCGCCCAGTTAAGTTTTGTGTATTGTTTAGTATAAAAAAAAAATCCCCTAGAAGAAGGTTATTTTAAAATATAAACAATAATATGAATTATATTTTTTTAATTTAATTATATCAATTATTTTTCCCTCGTTTACACTAGAGTGAGACGCAGTGGAGATGTTTTCCTATGTGGGAGGGTTTGTGGAGTTCAGTTTTTTCGTTGTAACTCTATCTATCCTTCCCGCTAAGAGTATGAAAGACAGGTGTTTAACTCTTTTAGCTCTTGCGCCACGTGAGTATATATTTATTCCCTTATTTTTATATATTTATTATATATATTATCTTTTAATATTTTTAATATATATTATATCCCCCCCCCCCCCCCCTTTTTCCAAAAAATGGGGTTTTAATGTGGGTGAGTGGTGACACCATGGAAAAAAAATAATATATTAAAATTAAGAAAATACGGTTTTGAGACCTCCAAAAAACAGATCTCTTCTTATTCCAGAATAGAAATATGATTATAAATATTAGATCATATTATAATAAATCTAAATCACTAATGTCCAAAACCAAACATATAAGTAGAAAAAAAAAACGGAAAAAAGAGAGTAGAGAGAGAGCATGTAGAGTAGAAGAGAGATGATGTATTGAGAGAGCGGAAATTCAAATTTTTCTGGTTGAATGAATGATGTAGGAGGAGAGGGATTTTAATTTAGTGTGGGAAGAGTGATAAAAATAGAAAGAGACGAGACCCCTCTACAAACAGACTTTATGACCAGTTGAGCTGATTTTTTAAAAAAGAGCAGAAAGCGATGAGAGGAGGAAAAAGAAATAATAAAAAGAAATTATCTACACCGACCACAATTAGCACACAATCGCGCGCGAGGGGGGGGAGGTGATAGAACACGCGCGAAATTTCCCCATTTATTTGGTTCCTTGTCACTATTGTCTATGTTCCAGGGTTATTCACTTCAATGAGTAAAAACCCCTAACCAGAATACTAAAATAAGGTCTCCTATTCCAAGGTAATAAATAATAAATAAAATAAAAAAATAAAATTCATCTGCATAAGTAAAATAAAAACTCAGCTTTATTAATTTATTACTAAGCTTATTTAATTTATTTTCGGGTTTTTTATTTATTATATATAAATTATTAATAACTCAAAAATATAATCTTATTTTATATTTCCTAAATTAATTCATTATTATATTTTATATTATTTATTTTAAAAAAAACCCAAATATTATATAAAATAAAATCCTCTAATTTATGGCGTGGCAATTTTAGATACATGCCATGATTTTCGCAATCGGGTTCGTAAGCTTATTTATTTCTGGTTGATTTACAGGTATTTTCCTAGGCAACTCTACTATTGATATTCACCTGCACGATACGATGTTGGTGAGGCGTTTTATTTATCCAAACCCTCTTAGTGGCTAAGGGAACATATGGTAAGTAATAAAAATAATTATGAGAGAGGGATCTACATATTAATTAACAAACTACCTTATTTAAAAAAATGATCTGTAAAGAAAAACAGAAAAACATAGAGAGAGTAAGAAAAAAAAAGGCCCCCTTTGGGCTTTAAAAGAAAATGTAACAAGGGGGAAACGAAAAAAGGCCACGTCTTTTTCGTGGCGCGAGGACGGGGGTTGTGGGCCTTCTTAACTAGTCAGAAAACTGATGAATGGAGGAGAAAGTATGTGATTTTCTTATTGATAGTATCATTAACCTTTAATTTTTTTCTCGTTTTTAGTTTTGTTTTCTAAAAGACTATATATGATATTGTACACCAAAGAGTGTACATGTAGTGGTGAGTTCCCACCGATCTCCATTGTAAATCTCTCACGAGCCAGGCCATCACTCACACACGCCAGAGAAAGAATGGAAACGTTAAAACTGTTTTCTATTTGTGTAGTAACATTGTCTAATTAGGTGCTTTCTTATTTTCTGGCCATGTTATTTTTTAATTTGAAATGGTAGAAATGGTTAAGAAATGTCTATGAACACGATGAGATAATTCGTATATGTTATAATCCTTTGGAGAGTGTAGGTTTTAGATAAAAGTAGTGGGTTATTCAATGACAAAAAAAAGAATATATTCTTTTCTCCGGTTTTTGCAACTCCATTGATTTCTCACCGTAATACAATGCTTATATTGCAAAGGAGTTGCATAAGGAATAAAATAAAAAAACAAGAAGAGGGGCATTTTGTGTGGTCGACAGTGTAAAATGAGATTATGAGAGAAAGGGTTTTACACATATAAAATTATAAATAATATAAATTCTCACACATTGAGAAAGAAAAAAAGGATGTTCCACCCAAGTTGATCCCCACATTCAAATATATATTATTTTTTTTCACTATATATAATTAAGTTTTTTTTGGGAAAAAAGTTCAAAAAAATATATTTATTTTATACCACCCCCCCCCCGACACAGACACCACCCCTCTCCACCAACTCTCCCACAACCCACCACTGATTTAATAATAATGGTTCCCCCCAACCACCTTACATCACTACTACTATAACTCATCATACTCACTCACCTCACTCTCACCTACCCTTCTCACCTTATATATTATTTATTTATTAAAATAAATAATATCATATTTATTTATTATTAAATAAAAAAAGTTATTATGGGGTGAGTCCCTCTATTTACAAAGAAAAAAAAATATTAATTTTAATTATCCAATATTTACTACCTCTTTATTTATTTAAAAAAGTTTATAAAATAAATTTATTTTATATTATTTTTAATGTTTAAATTAAAAATATTCCTTTTTTTTTTATGTATAGTTCAATTCCCGCAACCAACGGTCCCCTCATGAGTTCGCAAGGTCACGGAGCCGTCTTGAGTTGTCCTTTATTCTAAGTCGTAAGCTGTTTTTAGAATCGCCCTGAGGGAACCAACAAATGTATTATATGAGGAGAGATTACCAGCCCAAAATCGCCTTCTCTAGATGGCTGATTTGGTCGATGGTACTAATAAATCTTTCTATTCTAAATTATTAAATATAAAAATTTATTCCCATCTATTACTCTCCAGTCTCAATCGTCTATTTGCCTTATTCATTAAATATATAATAAATTAATTAATAATGAAAATGGGCCAAATTAAAAAAATGATAAATAATTATTAAATTATATACTAATTATTAATCTAAATAAAATAAATTTGGGGCAGCGCCCCGCCCCCGGGGTGCCAGAAAATTGATTCCGCGCGGCAAGGCGAATGAGAAATCTAGAAAGTCGAAAAAACGAATATCCTAGTAAGATTGCAACTCGTTTTTTACTGCTACTTCTCACAACGAGAAACTAACATAGCTAAATGGGGCTCGTGCTGGGGGCCGGGCACCCCGCGCCGTGCGCGGTTCCAAGATTTTGCCCCCCCGGGGCCCGAGAGATGTTTTCTCGTCTCTCAGCATTCCGCACTGTCCCGTCAACTGAGCTCCAGCCCCCCCCCCTGGGCAAACTTCGAGGTATTACGAGGAATATATATCACCACAAAAGGTATTAACAAGGCTCCAGTTACTATTCACCCATAAATCACCGGAGAGACATAAAAAAAATAAAATCACCAACTAAATACAACAGACAACAACGTGATAAAACTGATATAAATTTATATATATTAATAATAATTAAAAATATTATTGATATAAGAGATGAATAAATTACTATTTTTAGACTTAAACCCTGCTATTTTTCACGGCTTTCACCGGCTTTACCGGACTCCGTGCCTTACCGGCTTATAACCGGTCTTCAACACATTAATGACTATAATTTATACCGTATAATAAAATAATATACAATTTAGGATAATGAAGTAATTAAATCGTATATTAAGGTTAAATTTTTGTGTAGAGAATAGGAGATTATAGAGAAATTGATAGAGAAAGAGTTCACCTATATGTATGTTTAATATAACGTAAGGTTACAGTTACCCCTTCAAGGGTACCCACCCGTTTAAGGGAGGGACTCCACAAACCTCATTTTTAAAATAAAAATCAAAAGTATGTATTCCGATAGGAAGCACAATATTATTGTTGCAGAAGGATTTCTAAAAGAAGTTGAGAATTTTCTAGAAAGTAGTTTTAGTATTTAAATAAGGTAAATTCTGAGAGAGATATGTATGATTATTAGGCTTCCATAGCTACCATTGAGAGTGCTAGAGAAAGCCGAGCTGCGAAAGGTGCCGAGAGTTAATTATTAACACAATTTCCAGTATTTTAAACAACAATTGTTTGGTGTTTCTTATTATAAGGTTATAAAACACAGAGAGACGCGATCGATAGAGATTCGAATATGTAAATGAAAGTGATATAAAAAACAAGACCCCCCAATATAAAAAAAAAACCAATTAAAAGTTCTCAATAAATGAGGGTGTCAAGAGGTGAATACTCACTAAGCGAAGGAGAGATATCACACCAAAAACTCTCCACACAAATACATTATAATTATACAGAATGAATAACATTGAAACAAATGATATAGAAAAGACTATGAAAATCAGGATTATTTGTGCCTTATATGTTATTCAATTATAGGGTATTATTTATCTGTTTTTTTTGTTATGCCAGTGTGTTATAATTTAAAGGTGAGAGAGAACAACACACAGGGGGGAATGACATATAGCAACCCATATATTAAATAACTTGATTATTGATTGACATTATTGAGCGATTTGAAAGTTGGTATCTTTTTTTTTTATTTTTTTTTTCCACCCCCTCATATTGCAATGCTCCTAGAGATTTCTTTTACATTTATCTGAAAACACCAGCTGTTAAATTTATGGTGAGCACCCCAAGGGGGAGATGCTGGCCCTGCCTGGCCCCCAAAAGACTTGAATATTGACGTAGAAGGGCTGAAACATGCGGTATACACGCCTGTGAGTGGTCCAAAGAGGCACTAAAGCCGCCTAATCATTGACTAATGTAAACCCAGCCAATGTGGGTAGAGAGGAAAAAAGGTTGGGGAAAAGCTAGAAAGACAAACGCTTCTATTGGGGGGTCTCCTGGGACCTCCTTTAAAAAATGGTAGAGTTTCCAAACCTGAATTTACTAATTTTGGCGACCACTAGACACCAAGAATGAAGCTGTTCTGAAGTAAATAAATTTTTTACCTTTTCATTCTAATATAGGGATTGTGTGCTTCACATCTATCATTAGTGGTTTTTAATTTAATTAGCAGTAAAACAAATTTTTAACAGGTCTATTAGGGGGTGTCTCTTGGGTACCTTTCCTTAAATCCTGATTAATTTTATTGACATTATATGTATTATTGTGGTGATTATTTATTTTTATCTCGGTATTATTCTTTTACTTATCTCAAACAAACCCTACATATTTATTTTTTATGGTTTTAATTTTATTAGGGGTAATCTACATTGTTATGATTTATTTTTAATTATTTTATTATTTAATAGCTTTGCAAAACACTCCTTTCTCTAGGGGTTATAGTGGGTGAAAGGTTCATCACCGAGGACACATTTTTCCAATATACTAGAAAATTAAACTAAAGCATAGAAATTTAGTTAGTTACCCTTTTTGTTGTGTCATTAAATTAAATAACAAAAAAAGTTTTTTTTCCCCCCCCCCCACCACCCTTCCTTCCTTCACTTGTTATTGTAAGTTCCACATTGTTTGTTGATTTAAAGTTAACAAATTAACACCCTAAAAAAAGAAATACCAAAAAAAAGCACACAAAACAAAGAAAAAATCAAAAGAATTAAATTATCAAAGATTTTCAAAGTTACAAAATCTGGAAAAAAAAAAAATGTGTGAGAGAGAGAGATATTTTATCTCCTTTCAAAAATTTTTTATGAGAAAAAATATAAAAAAAAAAAAAAATTTTATAATCAGAAGAAGAAAAGGGAAGAGAGGAAATAAAGATTATAAGATCTAGGCGTCTGTAAGCGAAAGTTGACTTAAAAAATTTACGTTTTTTTTATATATAATATCAAAAATAGCCTCATAAGACGCCTGTTACAACTATAAAATTTATAAAATGATTGTAGAGAACAATATTGAGTAGGCCTTTCTTTATAAACCAAATCCCACAAGCCTCACACCATCACCTTTTTTTCGGGGGGATCTTTACGTTCCCCTCTCCCATTGGCGTGATGGAGAAAAATTGAATTCAAAATGAGAATACCATAGATATATTTTGTATTTATATTCCTATTATCATAATATCGTAATTAATGGGGAAATTCAATTTAAATCTCGCATTATATTTATAGCTATAGTCTCACCACATCTAGTTTCTTTTTTTACTTATAAATTTACGTCTTTTCTATTTTATTATTTAACTATATAAAAGAACAACTCTCCTTGCCTTTGGTTTCTCAATATACAATATCTCTAAAACATATAGATAAAAAATCAGAATTAAAAAGAATACAAAAAAACCAAACCAAAAACACTCAAACAACCACCTCCTCCTCCCTACCACCAACCAATCCGGGAAATAATTTTAACATTAACAATAATGGCGTACCACTATTTTTTAACACACAACTTCCTTGTCACTACACCTTCCGCTCCTGCATTCTTATACCCCCCCAAAAAACCCAAAACCAACCCACTAGAGCAAACAAAACGACTGATCAACGAATATAGCCTAACGTAACAAAGTTTTCACATGAACATAATAAAGCGAACATAGCATCATCTGCAACTACGAAAATATATCTATAGATCACCATAACCCAAACACACAATATATAAAAACCAAAACGAAAATCCAAAACACAAGATATAAACAAAAAACCCACATTAACAAAGTATCCATACTATCATCTGAAAGAGCAAAGTAAAAAAGATAACATAAAGACACATACAGAAACGAAAAGAACCACAGACACGACACCGTAACCAATTAACTTCAACAACACTCATATCTTCTCTCTATATAAACCAAACATCATCCCACTATAGAGAGAGAGAGCATATCAATACCACTTATAACCCCATATAAAACCAAACCAAAATCCCACGCTCACATAACACAAAAAAATATAAACTCACCACCAAACAAACAATTAATACATAAACCTAGTCTAAATAATCCTAACTGATCCATGAATACACCACGACAAAAAAAAATAAACTGCAAATCACACCAGATAAACCAACAAAAACGACGTTTTTTCTATGTGATTGAGGGTTTTAAAGCAAATTCTATATGGTTATTCTTAATATTTGTAATTTTTCCTTTTCCGCTCGGTATATATATGTTTATTGTTCACTCACATTATTCTTTAATGAAAAGGAAAAACATTCTTTAAATTCACATCTTTTGGATTGTTCGGGAGCAAAATTTTCCATATTTAATATACTTGTATTACGTAATCTAACAATTTTGTGCCTATGATATTGATATTTGTCTTTAACATATATTCACACTCTTCTCTTCTAAACGCTATAGATCTTTGCTATTACACATATTTCAATATAATTAATTATTAATTTTTGCTTATGCGTATTAAACTTAGTGCAAATAATATCAAATACAATAAGATATACTAAAAACATGGTATCCACCATCAAATATATATCGATAGAGATAAAAAATAATAATACCTAAACTAAGAAACGAAATTCTAATCGTATATAATTACTGGTTCTAGCGTCTAACAAATAGAATAAAATTTAAAATCAAACACAAATTCATATAAGTCTGAACCTTTATTCATAAAACCTGATGTAACAATTATAATGTTAATATCATTCAACCCATCCACAACAATAAAAACACTATAATAGGGCAGGGAATTATAATCTGCTATCTAATATCACACGCATAAAAGTTTCCCATTACTTTTAATCATTTATCAGTTAAATTGTATACTACTTCGTTTGTCTATTACTAATGAGGGGAGAGCAAGTAAAAAATTATGGTGTCGGAGTATTTTTGAAAAGGGTGTGTGTCGTGTCGCGCGATATATAAGATAGTGCGGCGGGGTGGAGAAGAGCGCGAGGTGAGGGTCGATGATAAACTAAAAAATTTTTTTACGTTATTTTAACACCTAAAAAATTCCAAGTTTCCCCCCCGTCACCCCACTATTCTCCACCCCTCCCCACTCCCCCCCCCTTTTATCTCTTTTTTTGTATCTAGATTGGGTATTCTTAGACTTGTATTCAATAAAGTTAATATTAAAAAAAAAAAAGTTTAAAATTGAAAAAAAAAGAAAAAAAAAAAGATGAGCCCCCAAAAAGAAAAAAAAAAAAAAAAAAAAAAATTTTTCCGTTTCAATTACTGTAAACTAAACTTTTTTTAAGGGCGCCATACTATCATCAAAACTATTTAATCTATTTATGCATGTTTAAAACTTTAGAATTATAAACAAAAAAAACCAGGATACAAACAGGAAAATCCACCATAAAAACATTTGAGAACCACCAGAATAGAATAACCAATGATATATAAAATATGACCAACACTATTCTACTCAATTCTATATTTAATATAAAAAACGTAAAAATAAAAGTAAAAAACTTAATAACGACAACAGAACGTAATCATAGTATACAAAGCATGAAAAATATAAAAAGAGAGATAAAAATTTATAAACATATAATTATAAACTATTATAATTACTTTAAGTATTATATAATAATATATATTTAAATTATGTAAGATAGGCAAGAAATGATTTTGAATCAATTAATTTTTTATAATTTCTTACTATTCTTTAATGAAAAACCTTTGATAATTTAGTTTTTATATATAATAAAAAAAAAAAAAATAACTATAAAATAAATATTATTTTATGGTACTATAATATATTTCATTTTATCTCCTATGCACAACTGAACTTTATAATACATACGTTTTCTAAAACACTTCTAAATTTTTGTGGATTTTAGATAGGATACAAAGGATTATTTGCAATTGTAATAATATTGAAGAAAAAGACTGTATCATAAAAGAAGAAAATTAAGATCGATATAATATAGAAAGAAAACACATAATTTCACTATATATATAATGAAATAATATATAAAAATAAAAAATTTACATAAGAAAGATCGAAAATGTGTCTAATGGTGTGAAATGTTATTGTAAAAAAAAACTTTATAAATATTTTTTTATATTTCTTATCTGAAATATTACAAAATAATACATTCTTAATAGTTATTTAGTATAACACATTAAAAGATTTTTAAGAAAATTAACATCAAATTTTCAAAGATTTTAAATATTGTAAAACCTAAGATAAAAATAATAAAAATATTTATTGATAGAGGATTTATTAAATTCATAACTAAAATTTCATAAAAACGAATATAATAAGTTGTAAACATTATATCACATATATGTTAGATGCCATTATTTTCCTCAAACTAAATTATCAAACTTATCCTTACTAGATAATAAAATTACCAAGTCATCTAGGAAAATATAAACTAATTAGAGGATGAGAAAAATGGAATCCATTATGCGTTAAAACGTATGAAAAACTCTCCCCGAGTCCAACCTTTACATCTGAAAAGTAATTTTAGAATTTTAAAATTTTAGAGAATATAAAATAATAAAAAAAAATTGTTATACTTTATATTTATACTATAACTTTCAACTCGATATTTGAGTAAATAAAGAAGGCGTGTATTTATTATTTTTAACTAAAAAAAGTTTTTTTTTGTCACATCCCTTCTAATTTAATAAGATGTTTTAGAGCAATAACAATATAAAAATGGACCATGCCACTCATCAAAGAAAATAAAAAATTAATGTTTTTTTAAAAATAAAGAGCCCCCCTTTTTACAAATTAAGCAAGTAAAAACCAATATATAAATATTCACAAAATAAACACACTATAAATCACGAATAACACCCAATCTTAATAACATTAAAGACCACAAGTCTCAATTATCTTTGAACTATACAGTAAGAAGAACGTAAAACTTAGCAAAAATATTAGTAGTAGCACACCGCTTCGCCCCTCTCTCCCACCACCCTCCCTCCCCTCCCTCTCTTTTTTGTTTTTTAATTTGAAAAAACTTTGCTTCCATTATGTTTAATCTTAATCTAACTTTCATAATATATAATCTAAATATATATCAAACACGAAAGTTTTAATTTAAGAAAACTTTTGAACGAATTGATAAAATTAAACTATCCAATATTTCTTTAAAAAACTCATAATAGAGTTAATTGTGTAATATATACTTCTCTCTCTTCTTCCCTCCTTAAAAATACTTTTTAAATTTTTACACATTTAATATAATAAATATATCACTTTAAATTTAAGTGTTGGAATTATATATATATACATCAAAAAAATATAAAAATAAAGTTTTAATTCTTTTTTATTGTTTATAACTGATATTAAATAATATCCAATATTATGCTATCAAACAATATCTTTTTCACTATAAAAAACTAAAAGCGAGGGAAATATCTATGTAACAATTAACAAAAGATAATATATAATCACAACATCAAATATACTTTAATATGTCTAACATAACAATAACCTGGCATGTTCCTCTAAGACATATCTAATGTTATAACATTACAAACCTGACCTAAAAAGTGCGCATACATAGTGGTCAACATGTGAAGTAAATAACTGACATTGCTTTACTAGACCGTATCATTAATTCACACTTTTTTTTTCAAACTAATATTCATCTTAAAGAATTTAAATATTAGGATATATATTATAAACATTAACATAAGAGAAAAAAAATTTATAAACAAAATATCCTTTTTTATTCAATTAATCATATTCTCGTCAACAATCATATATGTCCCTGACTTGTATACAAATGTTTTTTTCACATCAATACACAGCCTAAACCATCCCCCCATAAAATCAATAATCCTAGATTCACTAGGAATATAACGCACATGACAAACTCTATACATATCCTTATGCATCGAAAATTGGTCTTTTAATCATTATACAATAGTTGTCTATACTTATAGCACAACACTAAAAGTAACTAAACGTTAATAATGCCAAGTACATGAACGAATCATTGTTACGAAGCTGATGTTGGGTCCTGTTTCACTAGCCTTGTTTATTCAAATACCAGTTTTCGAGAAATTGTTCCCACGAGAAAGAAACCACCCCGCCAGGCCACTAACCACGACCCCCATTTCTTGGGTCAACGACCCAAACCGCCAACTTTCATACCAATAATGAACTTATTTTCATTGGATTCAGTTTTATACGAAACACACACACTCAAAGAAGATATAGATTCTTGTTTAGAAGTATCAGTTATTCGAAACATTAAGCCGCCGCTATCCAGTGTGACCTCGCTGTGTGTTTGAAAACAACAAGGAAAGAAGAGAGATAACAAAACATAAACAAAAAAAATATATAGTTAAAATGGTCTTTATTTGTTGTAATGATGGGTTGGGCCGAGCTAAATAGTCTTTAGTGCTATTTATAAAAAACACGCCCACTCTAAAAACTTTTATTTTAATTTTCATTTCTTTAACATATTCTTTTTTTCTTGTTTTTTATAAAAAAAAAAACTTAATTCTTAATTTAATTTCGTTAAAACTTTTTGTTTTTACTAAAAATTTATTCTTTTTTTTTTATAACGTAAAAAAATTTGTGTTTTTAACAATACCTAAAAAGCAGTAAAATCAGAACATCAACCCATCCACATCGTACTCTCCGTCAATAACGAGTCTCACACCAACACCCTCGCCCATGATCTACTACGATCTAAATCCAGAAACTAATTGATATCAAGTCAACATATTCAGGTAAATCATTTTTTGCGAGATAAAACATAACATAAAACACACGTTCCTCATTTATACAGTGATGCACCTGATATATTATGGTTTTCTTTGGGGGGACCCCCACCTGAAAATTTTACCTAACATAAACAAAGTTCACAATTTATGGGTATTGTAAATTACTTAACATATGCATCATCCCCCCCGCGCCCCTGAGGTAGAATATATTTATCGTTTTCACACACATGGAAACTAATATTCTCCTTCTAATCTACTCTATCCCGCAATAATCCTTCCGGGGGTGCAAAAAAATAAAAAAAACCCCACCCCCTTACACAATATATAAAAAACAAAAGTATCCACACTTAACAACAGGTTAAAGTAACTTATGGACTTATCATGCGCTTCAACAACGTAACCTATTTTCAATCTTTTCGTCTAAGGCCCCACTACCCCTCTCCCCCTTTGGAGGACGAGGTGTTATTTTGCCACATGTTCAACTCTTCCCTCCCACATCTACCCCAGTGCGCTAATATCTCCTACCCACCAAACTCATACCCCTCATCCCCACACCCCCTCCTGGGGGCTAATTTTTTTCTATATTCAGAATTTTGGGCATTATTTTATAGTGCCTATTACGGTAACTAATAGAGGCTTCCCTCCACATTAACCCAACAGCCCTCCTACTCTATATTGATTTCCACTCTCCGAAACCCTCCAAAGAACCCTCCCAGCCCCGGTTTTAATCCACATCCGACCAACTCCCTACCCACCACACACCTTTTTCACACCACATGAAATAAAAACTGTATATACTGTTAAAAACAAATTTAAAGGTTTCACATGTGTGGATGAATCATGTTAATTTATGTTAGACATTTATTTTCAAAAAAAACATTAAGATATACACTATTTAACTATTCTCAAAAGCATATCTCCTACACCATCACACACCCCCGGGTAGAGGATAATTATTTGTCTTTTCCACTCCAGTTTTGTTTTTCCCAACACCTTATTTTTTTTTTTTTCGTTGTTTAATTTTTATTCATTATACCTTAGTGTCCCGCACAACTGGACTTGATGGCCAAAAACAAATATATGAATCAAATAAATCTGTTCTCTCTCTTAGCATTTACCCTCCAGAAAATATATAAGATCACCACACAATGTGTGTCAATATAAAAAAGACCTCAAAACATGCTATTATACCTCGAACTATAGTAAACCCGAATCACACTGTTACACACGACATAACCTAACCACAACCTCTACCTAGGAATACACTGTCCAACCTTAACACACAGCTCCACCCACATTAAACCAGCCCTCGCGAAAATCATCCAACAACACGCCGTAAGGAATACACGAAGAGAAGGAAGGAATGTCTTATAAACAAGAATAAAAGCACGCCCGCCAAAAAATCTCCCCACTACCTGGAGACAGTCACCCCGAGAAAGTCAGTACCTTCGGAGGAGCACAATCACAATAAATAACTTCTATGATTAGAATGAAGTTTCATGGGTTCTTTCTCAACTCTAGAATAGCACAGTTATAAAAACGTATACTAAGAAATACCCCGACGCACAGCGGGAGTACGACCATTCATATTCTTAGTTTTTGCTAATAATAAGAAGTAAATAAAAAAAAAAGAAGGTTTTTTTTTTTGTTGAGGAAAAAAAAAAAACCAAACAAAACAAACGCACAGACCGACCAACAAACTAATTATGAGCGTAGTGGGGTGGTCGGAGGGGGAGACAGATGTAAGTTCGTTGTATATACGCGTGAGACCATATCAATATAGGAAATCCAACTATACCATCCCTGCTCCTTCTCACCCATTCCATATTTTATTATGAGAAATAAACCACATAGACTATTATTCTTTTTTAGATACTTAAGCCGAACTACCAAACTGTCCGCTCTACCCAGACAAAACCTAACAACAGGACCCCCCCGGGGAACCTTACGACAAACTTTTTCCGCAAAATAAAAAGCAAACTTTAACACAAATAAATTATGTACCTCAATACTTATACAACAATAAAGGTGTATCTCTTTTAGCACAGCGTCGCATAATGTTATTTATCCTCATATCGTTACTCCTGAAATACTCACCCATCTCTCTAAACAATGAAATATTAAATGTAATCCAATTACATATAACACATAACCCTTGAGTTTACGCGTGTTTGTCCATTTTCTAGTATCCAAATGGCAGGTTCCGCGCACTAAACCATAACCCGCCACCAAAAACTGCAGTTCCTCTATAATATAATCCTAAATCTTCTAGTTTCTGAATATAGGCTAACATATTTTACAATTTCGTTTTCTACATTACATTATAAGCTAACTATATTGCTATAATTCTCACTCAACATGAATTATCCGGTAGGTAGTATTAGAATGAGAGGTGGTGAGCTATATCGACTAAACTAGTAGAGCAGACAAAACATTACACTTAACACACTAATAAAACAAGATTTGTCACAAAACCACCAAATACTAACAAAAGTTTGCGAGAGCCACTATAACCAAACAGTATTATATATTATGTAACTAGCATTGACACAAAAATTTACTAATAATCGGATAAAACAATTCACTCCGAAAAAAACTTTGTAACCTGTTAGTAGGTCGTTCTAAAGTATCTCATATTTTAAGTTAATTTACAAAAAGAACACGTAAAATTATTTAGCAATAAATTTTATAAATACATTAAATAATAGGGATAAAATAATAATTCATCACAAACCGCCACCCTTTATTCGAATTAAACAATGTGTTTAAGCTATTAATATAGTTTTTAACCAAACTTAACATTTAAATTAACCACCTAGGTATATTAATATGAATAAACCAATATTCTATATGGTCCACACCCTCGTCCAATAGTTTTTATATTGTCTGTGGTTAATAATAAAAGAGAGTTCACCAGTAAATATCAAGAGTTTATAATCAGTTAAATTTTTTTGAAATTCGGGTAAAGGGATTCCCAATTTTTGGGGGGGGGGGGGTTTTTCTAAACTTCCCCAAAAATTTCTTCAAATGTGTATTCATTGATATTCTCTTTTCTTCTCTCTTTTTATTTTTTAAAAAAGGAAAAAAAACGTTGGGGGGGAACACACCGGGACACTAACCACAAAAACAAACTCATGACTTTTTTTGCATCCCTCACTCCGCCATCTTTTCTATTTTGGAGATTACAATCGTCAATTACATTTATCAAAGATGTATCTATTTCGAGCATAACCATTTAAATCAAACAAAATAAAAATAGAGAATTATAATTTTAATATTAAACACAATAATAATTAACTTGAATAAATAATATATTTAACATTAACGTTGTCTAATAAAGTTTTATTTATATTAACATATTAATAAAGCTTAAACATATAGACATATAATAAGATTGATGAATTTAATAAATGGATTTACAAACGAAAAAAAATTACCAAAAAACATAACACCATAAATTAAATTCGTCCGTAAAAATCTACTATACAAATATGATACAACTTAATTCAAGCAACTAATCATCAAACGTTAAATGTTAAAATCCTAAAATAAAACAATAAATTAAGAACTATAAACGTTTAACCAATTTATTATCCCATTCTTTTCTAATTAGAACATATCTTCTTTTATACAATATATCTATATATGGTATATAATTAAATATAATAAACAAATTAATACCTATCGAGAGTTATATAACTTTTAACGCTTTTAAAATTTAAGCATAACCACTGGATCTAATTTACTCATAACATGAACATAAAAAAAACAAGAAAATAATAATAATGATAAATAAATATAAGTATTACAAAAATATATTTTAATTACCAATAACTATAATATAAATTTATATTCAAAAATATATATATACATAATTATTCCATCCATCCTGTTTCAATAAAAAATTATATTTCTAAAAAAAATAAACACAACGAGAATTATACATTTTAGCATAAATTAATAATAATTTAATCTAAAAATACTCAAAACAATAAACAATAAAAATTAAAAATAATTTACAGATAATTATTTTTATTTAGTCCAAGACATAACATATAAAATATAAGTTCTTAATAATATGAGAAATAAATATCTACAGTAATAGTGTATAATAGTTATTTTCTGACTTCATGTGTGAAAAAAAATCATGAATATCAAATAAAGTATAAAATAAAACAAATATCACATTTCAATAACTCTTTGGGTTATAAAAATATAATATTAAATATTTTTAATAAACACATTAAGCAGTTTCACATTTCTAACCTACAACACACATACACACAAAATGTGAAATAACATAATGGCAATAACATAGTTAAAAATGTAGTATTAGAGTAACAATTAATTTTGATGAGATATATAAAAACATAACATTAATAAATAAAATATTCTAAATATCTATGAAACACAAATATAAATAAATACGATCATATTATTAGACTTCAATCAGTATCAACAGTTATTAGCATCAATTAAAAAAGAGACATAACTCCATTCACTAAAACTGAACTTTACGAAATAAATAATTAAGTAATCTAAAATGACCAAACACCATACACAATATCCTAAACGTTATGAATCTATAAAAATTATTAATTAACCGTCATACATTCTAACATAGAAAATTCACAATAACTTTATAACAAAAAGGTAAATAAAGTATATGTCTAAACATAATGGTTTTCATAAACATATATTCAGACGAATATATGGTATTATACTCCTTTAAAAAAAAAAATATTTTATAAAATTAAAACTTATAATCACCTCACGCACAATAACGCCTAATAAAATAAAGATAAAAAAGAAACAAATATTATTACATAACAATAAATAAAACCCTATCATCACAAAAAGTTGAACACCAAATTTATACGCGTTTCAAACGTGCACTTAACGTGCTTCAAAAATGAAAAGAGACTACCCTCAAATATCACTTCGTTCAAAAACATTTTTACTTCATATTAAATAAAAAGAAAAGATAAATAAAAAACATTGACATTTTTGAAACAATAATAGAAATATATAAACACACAGTAAGAACAATATTTTAAGCATAAAATAAATAAGAAACCTAACCTAACATTTTAAATATATCAAATGACAAAAAAAAAGTTTCATCCCTACGCTCACGAAAATTCGACATCAAATCATCGTAACGATCAGAAAATATAGATTAAATATAAATTAACATAAAATCATTCATTTCAATGTTATGGTTTACATTGCAAATATACAGTGGTTTAATATAAACTACATCAAATCACATCACCAATAATAATGTATATAATTATAACATTGAATAAATAATAAAAATAAGGTTATTGATATTTATTTTTGTTAATATTTTAACTTATTTATATAAAAAATTCTATAAAAAATTAACTATTGCTATGTAAAATAGAAATAATACTTGCATTAATTATTTAGGAAGTAATGGTTTTGGATTTTTTTTCGACCTTTTTTTATTATTAAAAATAACTTTACATTTAATGTTTTAATGTGGTAACTTTGTATAATTTTTAACACGACTTATTTTTGTATGGTTATTGAAATAGTGTAGAGGTTTAATTATAGTATGTTGTACATTAATATTTACAATTAAACAGCAGAAAAATGATGTCTAGAAATGTTAGTTTTATTAATGGTGAAAACTTATGATATTTATAGATTAGCTATTTAATAATAATAAAAACGGTGAATAGTGGTATAAAGAAACTTGTTTTATCTACTGTTATGTTAATTCAATAAATAGAATTACACACAACGAAAATTTTGATCTCACTATTATGAATACAACAATATTCAGATAGATCGGATAGATCATTGAAAGGACGCGGATAGGATGACGAATGGGAGAGTTTAGAAGAGAGTGTGAGAATGAGTTGTAAATTATACTGAAATTACTTGTCTATTTAGAGTATATTGTTAAAAAAACACTCAAATATTCATAATATAACGTTTAAATATAATAAAAAAATTTTAATTATTATTTATTTAAAATAAATAAAAAAAAAAAGCAATCATAAAATTTTTAGTAAAAACAAAAGTTTTAACGAAATAAATTAAAAATTAAAAGTTTTTTTTAACTAACAAACAAAAACAAAAGTTTTTAAAGAAATAAAATAAAAATAAAACAGTTTTTAGAGTTTGTTAATAAACCCTAAAGACCATTCCCACCACTAAAAGTTTTTAATAAATTTGTTATTTTGACCCTGTTGTCAAACAAGAACCAAATGTATAGCTTAATGTTTCGAAAACGCACCAAACAAGAAATCATAGGATATGCTTGCGTAAATGTTTCGACAACGAACCCAAACAAGATCATAGGTTATTGCGTAATGTTTCGAAGGGTGGCGGAGTTTGAACAATTTCTCGACTTGTATTGATAACTCTAGTGAAACAGGAAACCACATCAGCTTCGTACATGTTTGGTTCTGTATGCATGTTCCGTTAACGTTTAGTGTTGTTAAGCCTTATATGAACTTTGTTTAAATGTAGCCTATTTATTCGATCACTAAGGTATGTTAGGTTTTTGTTCATTTGTGAAGCGTCTTATTACTAGTTTCAGGTATGCTATGTTGCTTTATTGATGTTAAAAACTTTGTTAACGTCAGCATATATTTGTTGACGAGTATGTTATGATAAATTTTTTTTAGGTCAAATGTTACTATGTTAATGTAATAAATATACTGTTGTATATGTTTTTAGAGATGTGTTTTTTGGATAATAAAAATGTGTTGACTATGGTTCCTGGTCTGTAAGCAACGTTCTAGTTACCTTCCTTGCCCAAGTATGGTATTTGTTAGGTTTTGATTTGTTATTATCTATTTTATATGTCTTGCATCAGGTATGTTATAAGAAATGCGTACATGTTTGAGAAAACTTTGTTTATTTTACTGTTTTTTTATCTGTTTTAGTTTTAAGTCATCAAATTGTAAATTTTTACGTTTTATTAAACATTAAAAGGTATTATAAAATTTTTTAGTAACAAACTAAAAAGTTTTTAAAAGACATATAATGTTATTAATAACTATTATAAAGTTTTTTTTTAATAAAAAATATAAACAAATTACTTAAAAAAGTATTAATACAAAAGAACAATATAAAATTAAAAAAATATTCTAAAGAATTATTTTAAAAACAAAGAAAGATAATTATATAAAAGTAAATAAAAGTTAAACATAAATTAATTGTTTTTTTAAACACCAGTAATAAAAAAGATGTGATGAAAAAGGACAATACTGTAAATACTCTCTTGTTTTTATATTTTGCTAGTTATCTTTTCCTTGGTGAGATTAAAGTTATTGAACTCTCTCGTTACATTGTTAGTTGTTTATTGTGTTTAAAGGTATTGGTTAGGGTTTGATGTTATCACCATTTATATTCTTACACTCTGTTATGCTTATGTTTAGCTTTTATTTCAGATAGATGAAAAACCTTAGTTATAGTCAGCAATAATCCCAAATAATCTAACGAGGGTTAGTAATAAAAAAAGAATTACATATTTTATATTGCAATAATTAATATAAAATATCACAAAAAACTGCACTCCACTCGCCACAATATCCACTTTCACGCTCAACCAGAGCAATAAGATTCAATGACAATAAGATCAATACGAATCAGATAGCCCTAATAATCAGGTTGGGACGGGTAGGGGGCGGTGGTAGGGGTGGTTTAATTTACTGATTCAGTGATTTAGCGTTTTAGGGTATGCAAAAACACAACTTTTTTAAGTTTAAACTTGAAAAGTGTAAATTTTTAGTAAAAACAAAACGTTTTAAAGAAATAAGATTAAAATTAAAAAGTCTTTTTTAAAAAACAAAAAAAGTTTTAAGGAAACAAAATTAAAAATAAACAAAAGTTTTTGAAAACAAAAAGTTTAAGATATGAAATTAAAAATAATAAAAGTTTTTTAAAACAAAAAGTTTTAAACGAAAAAAATTAAAAAATAAAAGTTTTTTTTTTTTAAAACAAAAGGTTTTAAAGCCATGAAATTAAAAATAAAAACAAACAAACAATCGCTATACTGATTTTGTTAAATGAATATTTTCCTCAATCAGCTTCGTACTTGTTCGTTCTGTTTGCGTTATTAGTTACTTTACTGTTGTTAAGTATGAAAACTTTGTTAATATTAAGCAGTTTAAATTTCTTGCTTTAAGCTGGTGTAGGTTTTCGTGTATGTTAATATTCTTGGCTTCAGACATATGATATGGTAGCTTTGTTAAGCCAAAAAACTTTGTTACGTTGGCATATATTCGGTGGTCAGTATGATAATTAGGTACGGTGATGCTAAATATTACAGTGTTAATCATGGAAGGATAAATAATGAATATGTTAGAGATATGTTAGAAAAACGTATGATAGTTACGTTTTTGTATGCAACGTTATGTTAACTTTACTGTTGTTAAGTATGGAACTGTGTTAATGTTAAGCGATTTATTCATGCATAAGGTATGGTTGGATTTGAATGTTATAGCATTATATTGTTACAGTCAGGTTATGATAGTTAGCTTTATTAATGTTGAAATCTTTGTTGCGCTAGCGTATTTTTCGTTGGCAGTAATGAATAATTCACACAAAATTGTGATATAAATTTTGGTCGTGATTCATTACCGTCGGTGCAGAAAAACTCAATGAAATCGATTGTGTAGACGATGGATGTTCGTGAAAAAGTGTGAAATAAGTGTACGCATGTGGTGATGGCAAAGATGTTCAGTTTAACGTTACAGTTAGTTAAACGGGTATATGGGAATTTTGTAATGTTGACTGTTTATTCGTTCGTGTTAAAGATGTGTTAGGATTGTGAGTGTACAATATATTCGTAGTTTAATATGCATCCTATGGTTTACTTATTATTAATATGAAACTTGTTACGTTTGCAGCATAATGATTCAAATCTCATCAAGTAATGAGTATATCGACAATGTTATGACAACTTTTGTTAATATGTAACTATGTTAATTGTAAAAACTATCAAGTGATATGTATAGAAAAATGTAAAGTAGCGTTATGTTCTGCGCTGAAGTTCTTCGGTTACTTTACTCGCGCTTTTACAGTATGCCATGTGATTATATGGGACGCTGTTTATTCGTGGTTTAAACTTTTGGCTGTTATCAGTCGGTTCGTATTGGGGGATATATGTTCAGATGATGCTATGTTCGCTTTATTGATGTGAAAACTTTTGTTAGCGTCTAGCAGTATACTCATTGATCAGTATAATATTCAGACAAGGTTATGATAAATTTTGTTAAATATTACTAGTTAATGTAAAAATATCATCCAGGATTTGGGTAGGGGAGGAGGAGGGGTGGGTGGTTGATTTACTGATTACAGGTTTAGGGTATGTAAAAATACACAAATTTCTTAAGTTACTATATATGAATAAGCGTAAATTTTAGTAACAACAAACTGTTTAAAGCATAAAAAAAAACAAAATAATTCAAGTTTGAGTGGTGTTGTTATACAAGATATGACATGAATCAATAGATCATAGATGGGGAGGGGCGTGAGGTTGGGAAGCTGAAGCTGGCATGGGATAGGTTGAGGAGGACTGAAGAAGCCCCAGAAAGGCTCAGGGAGCTTGAGAGGCTATTTGAAATTATATAAAAAACTTAAAATTTTTTAAGTTATACGCAGAACTGTAAAAATGTCTTTTTCTTTATTGTTGGTTTAATTTTTTATTTTTTGTTTTTTTTTAGATGTTGTTTTCTTTTATTATAATTTAGTTTTTTAATTATTTATTTCCTTTGTTATTTGTATTTTTTCTGGTTTTTATTATTTAAAATTTTTTTTTTTTTTTCTGTACTCGAATGATAGCAATCATAAGACAGGATGTCTACGCAACAGTTATCATCGTTCTATGCCAGTATTTTAGGTTTGGGGTCCCGGAGGACCCCCTTTGGGAGTGTGTGCAGCTATTTAACCCACATATATATGATGTGGAGTACCTTATATGAATGGGTATAATAACCGAGTTTCAATCGTTCTATGTCGAATATTTCAGAGTTTAGGGGTCCGCGGGAGACCCCCGCCAATGGAGTGCTTCAAGTACAAATGTTGAACACTGGTTTCAGCAATGATACTCTTATTATGAGTGGTGTAACCGAGTTTCGGCCTCATCCACTTCAATATTCAAAGTTTTTCGGAGGGGCCAGCCATATCCCCCTCGGGTATTGCGTCACCAGATTTTTAAAACACTGGGTTTCGAGTAAAATGATTACCTGTATATGTAGGCTGGTATACCGGAGTTCTTCATCGCCTGCTAGATGTCAATTATTCGAAGTTTGTTAAGGGGGTAGCCAGTCCCCCGTGTGATGCCTCCCCTTAAAATTTAACCTGCAAACCAGTATATGAATACACGGTATATATGAATAGGGATAGTAACGAGTTCCAAAGCTTTCTACGGTCAAATATGTTATGTTTGGGGTGGGAAGTCCGCCCTCTGCTGTGGGAGTCTAGCACACCGTCTATCTGAGACTTACGTAACCATCATATTCGGACACTACTACACAGACTCGATACCTATATGTAGCGGCACATCCAAACAGTGGTTGGTGTATTACTGCGAGCGAATGTTTTTATTAACTCGGCACGCAGCGGCTCCAGCACCGGTGCCGGAAGCCAACTCCATCGAGAATCCAATACTTGAATCTTTCTCCAGAGAATGTAAATAAACATAATTTTAAATTAAAAATGTAAAGATATTTGAGAAAATTAATTTTGTTAATGATAAACTTTAATGGAAAACAAAATTTTTGTTAAAAATAAAAAAATTCACAAAAAATAATAAATTTAAGAGTAAATTAAGGAAAATATAATTAAAATATAAAAGTTTATGCTCAAAGAACAAAGAGAAAATGTAGAAAAAAAAAAAAGTTTGTTATGAAAATTGGTCAGCATCCAAAGAACACAAAGAACCGCTAAGTAGAAAGACAAAGAGCTAAGGTGTACTTTCATAAGTTCGTTATAATTAACCAGCTAGATGTTATTTTAGTATCTTAGGTTAGGTTTGGGTTTGTTTGGTTAGTTAGACAATAATAAAGGTAGAAAGAAAGAATACGAGAGAGAAAAATAATTAAAGAATCCGTTATAATTACAAGCTAATAGTCCATATATATAATTTACTTTTTCCACTTTTTGAATTTAAAGTATTACCTGATTTTACCATCCAAATTTTATTGCTTAACAAAAAAAAATTTTTAGGATGGCCCCCCTCGTGGGGAAATTACTCAGTTTCTGTTCAACCCATCTCCATCCTTTAGCTTCCTCTGTTAACCACTCCGTGCGTTTTTTCTCTTTTTCTTCTTTTTTTTATTCGGTTCCCATTTTAAGGGGTGCTCAACACCTGTAAGCAGTTTGAAATTCATGTCATACTATGCTATATTCAAACTCTGGCTGACTCGGGCCTCGCCTTCGCTCCAGCTTCCGCTCCGCCTCATGCTCAATTCCTTCGCCGAATATTTCAGTGCCTCCTAATATTATTGACAGATTATAATATTCCGTCTAAATTTCGTTTTGATGTTCATATAGCTAAAATTTCATTTTTGCGATACACTTAAGCTACTTAGAGGGTGTAATATATAATAATATATATATATATATATATAATATATTAATATATATATATAATATATATATATATATATATTATATATATATATATATCTATAATATATATATATATTAACTATAAATTATATTCATAATCATATTATACTCCAAATACCCTTACTACTACTACTACTACAATACTACTACTACTTACTACTACTACTACACTACTACTACTACTACTCTACTACTAATTATTATATAATAATATTTGGCATCGTAATTATATATAATATATATTATATATATATATATATATCATAGAAGAGCCAAATATATATATATTATATATAGTATATATTATATTAATATATATATATAAATATCTCTATATATATATATATATATAATATTAGCCTCTAGAAGAGCCCACAATCCATTATCTCAAAAACTACAATCAGCTACGGGAAAAGGAATACAATTGCTGGAATGCTGGTCCAATTTTAGTGCGGAAAAATGTAAAAAATAAAAATACAAAAAATAAAAAAAAATTAAACATCATATATCAAAAACTACAATAGCTACAGCGGAAAAAGGAAATACCATTTTTGGAAAAAATTGTAGAAGTTGCAAGGTCTAATGTAAAAAGCAAAATCAAAAAATAAAAATTATTGTTAATAATTATAGTAATATGAAGGAGAAAGCCTATCTTAAAGACCTTTAATTACGCTCTCGTTAAAATAAATAAGCCTTTCTACGTATAGTTTAAAGTTTTTTTTTTTAAGCTAAAGAAATACTCAAGGGTATACCGCACCGATAGCCGGAGAGGGTCTCTCGGCCTTCCGGAGGAACTACGGGGTAGGTAATTTCCCCCTCCTGGGAGGGTCTCCGGAACCCCCGTCTTTGGTATTTGGGTGTCCGCCCGGGTTTCCTCCGCCCCTCCCTACCGGGTATGGAAAACGTCCCCTGTGTTCCCCGTCGGGTCGAGCCCCTACATTGCCGTTGTAATACCTTTACAAATAATATATTATGACTATATATATATATGATATTAGTAATTATGTATTCATTTCCTGCTCCTCAAAAAAATAGCAATTTTTATTGTTATTTTATTTATCTTATTTATTTATTTAATTTACATTCACTAACCTAAAATTTTACAAGGATTCCAAAATGTATTCCTTTTCGTGGTAGCATTTGTAGTTTTTTGAAGATATGATTTTTTTTTGATTTTTTTTTATTTTTTTTTACAGTTTACGCACTAAAATTTTACCAGGATTCCAACAATGTATTCCTTTTCCTGTAGCTATTGTAGTTTTTGAGATATGGATTGTGGCTCTTCAGAGGCTGGCCATATATATATTATATATATATATATATATAATATATATATATAAATATATAGTATATATAATATATATATATATATATTATATAATGATATATATATATATATATATATATATGGAAAACTTACTTAGAAGAAAAAAACAAAGTGATACTATTCCAGCAACAACTCCTAGAGTTGAAGGATAAGGAAATCTCTTTCCTGTAGCAATTTCACAATGTCTTCCCTCGAATCCGGAATCACATACACACAGAAATCCTGTTTGAAAAAAAATTAAAACAATAAATTATTTAGTAAAAGAAAATAATAAATATAACAAATTGGGGGAAGATATAACTTTTTAACAAAACAAAATTTTTATAGAAGTTGAATTAAAAAATTCATGACGTCATTCACATATAGTTTAATAAAATTTAAATAAAAAGTTTTAAAAGGTTTCATTTGTATCAACTTTAGAAACTTTTAGAAAGTTTTGATTTTAATGGTATCCTTTCTCCGTATCTCATTGATACGCACACACAAATCATTTTAAATGGAAACTCATATTACCTTCCTTTAATGAAAGAGCGTCCTCTGTTATTATAAATATCTTATCCTTCAAGAGAAAACAAAACTTCATATCAATATTTGAAGTTTGTTGAATTTATTGTCTGATTTGCACATATAGTAAATTGAATGTATAAGGCTATGAATTATAGTTTCTCAAAATTCAGAGATCTCTTTTTAGCCATCTCTTTATTTTTTGTAATGATTATAATTAATTCCATTATAACCGGAAATATTCTAACCAGTTTATAGAACATTTCTGTTTC